>JAWNNU010000206.1:0-36039 GCA_035044585.1 Scaptomyza polygonia | reverse complement strand
ATAGACGATCGTGTACAGAATAACATGATTGGACGTGTCTTATTATACTTACATACGGAGGATCACTATCCCCCTCTAAAACTTTCCCCCTCTAACACTTTCAAATCTTTAACTACGAGTATTAATGCTCTTGTTAAGAATCTATGTATTGACCTTGCTGCTGCTGCTGCGAAAGAAAATTCCCATACTTTGCTCACTGACCCTTACGATCACGAAATTCGTTGTTTATGGCTTGCTTGCGGGTGTGCAAAACAACGCACATCAAACAGGCACTCACTAGACTCTATCCTTGCATTCTTTGTTCACTGATTCTTACTATCATAAAAAATTCGTTTTTTATTGCATGCAGGCACACAAAAAATCAGCGGGGGGTAATAAAAGGGTCAAAAAAAAAAAAATCAGCGGGGGGTAATTAACCTGTCAAAAAATCTATTTAATTGGTGTAATGAAAAGGCGGCATCTTTGTCCCAAAACCGCCAGTTCCCTAATACTCACTTCTATATTACATCCGAATGTAAGAACACACATAGGAGTTTGGTGTGACTTTATTTGCATCACCATTTCGTCTTGATGGAATTTAATGTATTCCGCAAATAGCTCAAAGTTTATCTTACACGATGTGTATAAAGACAAAACATTAATAAGCTCCGATGAGGCGTCAGTGAGGAATTCTTTCCTCACGCCTGTTATCAAACGATAACGTGAGATTGCGGTTTTAAAACCCACCTGAAATCTGCTTAACAGCACTATTCACAGGTATAAAAACACGCATTTTGTGGGTATTGGATCTTAAATGTCAATTCCACTTTGGGTGTCTTGGTGGAGGTGGTGGCGAATGTGTTGAGGTAGGCTGTGTTGTTTATGGTAGGGGTGGTGGCCGTAGTTGTGATGGTAGAGGTGGTGGCGATGGTGTTGAGGTACGCTGGGTTGCCGTTTAGAAAGTTGTTATGGGTGGCGGTGGTGTTTGAATAACACTCGGCTAGAGCGTTTAGGCAGGCTGTGCAGCAAATCGTTTTTCTCCAGGTTCCTGGAGTGTTTGGTGCTGCGCTGTCCTTAAAGCATTCCGCTAAGGCGTTTAGGGAGGCAGTGGTGTACACAATTTTGTTGTTTATGTTTGAAGACATTTTAATATATTTTTATTTCAGGTTACATTTTTGAAAATTAAAAAACCCCAGTGAATGAAAACACTTTATTTGAAAACAAAACTAGAAGTTACTCGTATGTATTTTCTGAGCTAGTGATTGTTAATTCAACCAAAACTAGCTCTTTTATTGGTTTTAAAGCCAAGCCAGGACATAAGATTTTCCTAGCAGTTGACCAATAATCAAAACAGGTATAAATAAGCAAAGTTTAGAAACGTACGCAACCAAAAAGTTGAGTGCGTCTAAGGAAAAAAAGAGGACGCTAAACATTTTAAATGACAAGCCTATAGGATTGGCTCGGAGGATTTATCATTGAAGGGGACCAATCAATTAACATCCTACCTGCATTTCATAGACGCCCGTGTTTTAATATATTAATATAAGCAGTATCACTTTCCCCCTCTATCACTTTCGCTATGACTCACATGGATGTTGCTGTTGTTTTTGGTATTGCAGTTGACCATAATAAGCGGCTTTATGATTTTATGATCTAAGTGTACTTAGACTCAAATAGTTCTGATCGCAATTTTGGCTTGTGTCAGCCATTTTAGTATTATTATTTAGGTATTTAGTTGTCGTTGTGTCTTAACGTTTGTTTGCAGGGTAATGTTTGTTCTGTCGTCTCCCAATGCCCATGGCCTCGCCACCGCCTAAGGCCCCGCTTGCGGTTCCTCCCCCTGTTCTTTCACCGGATCCTCTAATGGGTCCTCTACTGGGTCCTCCACCGGGTCCTTCACCGCGAAAACCGACCAATTGGGAATGCTAGAATTTAACATTACAGAGAACTGAAAAGCACTTTAAAATAGTCGATACCAACAAGATTTTATACTTTTAGAGAGTTCAAACCGCGATTTTCCAACTAACTTACTAGCTCTGGAATCTGGCGATTTTACTTTCTCTTTTTTTTTTTAAATTTGGTGCGTGTTGGCACATTGGCGACCGGCATACGACTGATGCCGGCCTATCTTTATTGAGTTACTTGTGTCATTACTCTTGTGCGAGCAACATATTACAAATATTATTGGACCTTTACTTATACATCTAACAATAAGGTTTATACTGGAACTAATAGTGTTACTGAAATAACAAGCATAACAACATATTTAGATTTACAATACCAGTATTAAATGACATTTTAAATTTAAAACAATAAACATCTCAGCATGGAATGGCATAATTAACTTGATTCAATTTAAATTTAAATTAAACAAAATTTTAAATTTTAGTGGCAGTGCGATTAGAGTAGTGGCAACATTCTAAGTGAATTGCCATTTGTGTGCGTTGCGCAACACCATTGGCTTATTGTGAACTGTTTTGTGAACTGCTTTGTGCACTGCTTACAAAATGTAAACATTGTGTGCTGAGCACTGCTCACAATAAACTAGACAATTTTAAAATTACTTTTTTTTTCAGCAATTATAATGGCTGCCTCCCCTTAAGATGGCTGAGAATGATGCACCGTCGACCCAAGGATGCCTCTGGACGTCTGGTGTGTATTGGCTTGAAGTATTATTAGTTCCTTTAATTTTTTGCAGGTACTTGGTTTGGCTTGGATTTTTCGCCGAGTTTGGCTGGCCCAAAGAGCGATGCTACGATGCCTGGCTGGACATAAAATTCTCAGCGCGAGGACAAAGCAGCACGCAAGGACCACACACACAAGGCCCATAGCTGTTACTGTATGCAATGGCTTAGCAAGTTGCTGGGCTTGGATGTTTGTTTGTTTGATTGATTTGATATTGACTACAGCCTGCCACGCTGCCGTCGGCCATCATAAAGGTGATAGATTCCAGTTGTGCATTTGATCGTGACGGCAGCTTTGCCGATCACGACCCAAATGCGTCCAGTTTGTGGTGTCCATACGTCGGGCCCGCACAGTGCCGTTGTCAGGCCGAAGAATTATCGACATGGGCAAGTCGACAAAGAGACCGTATGGATGGATGTGCTGTGAGTGCCGCCGGGACCACTAAATAGGGTCCAACAGCGGCTGGATTGACAATCAAGGTTTTTGGAGTGCATTGAGTTGTGTTGTGTGTGTACTGGTATCAACATCAGTTTGCCGATTGTAACCCAGGTGCGTCCAGTTTTGTAACGTCAGTGCTTAGAACATGCGTGATATACAATAAAAAGCATTTAATTAGTAAAAATGTAAATGTTAATCATTATTTGCTCTCGTTTGATTTCAGTTGGTGGCGCTAAGGCGCCAGAGCCATCAAACGGTGAGTGAGTTGCTGCATGCCATCGGGCCCGACACGATGCCACTGTCAGGCCGAAAAACCGAGGTTTTTTTCAGCACATGATCAGTGACAAAGGAGACCAGATGAGCATGCGGAAGATGTCGCCAAGAAGTCCATCGAAGTCAGCAATCAGCGGGATGGGATATTTTATTTTTATTTTTTTTTCAGCTGTCAGCTCAACTTTATTTGCATTAATTTGCGTATGGTCTTTAAGTTTGACCGTAAGTATCGAACGTGATGTAATTCACATGTGTATTAATAATATTAATTTATTTTCTTTAATTCAACTTTTGTAGTTAATGCATTACCTGCATAAAGCAGGATGAATGCTTTGATTGCGTTTTCTTTTATATAGCTGAGAGCGCTATATTGTCATAAGTGTTTATGACTCGGTAAGTAGACCGTGTATATATTTATCGAGCGTGATATGAATATCACTCACATTATTAATATTAATATTAATAATGGGTAAATCCTTTTAATAGTATATTGATAGTGACATAAAATGTCACTCAATATAATTAATATATTTATTAATTAATGGTAATTCATTTTATATTTTGCTGTTTTTGCGGCAATTGTTAATTGCAGATGATCGCTTATGTTGGCCTAAGCGCAAATGACGATTATTATTTATTTATTTATAATATTTTTCTTCTTTTTTTTTCCTTCTAATTCCAGTTGCTGAGGCTGGAGCAGAATGGAGACTTCGGTGTAGACAGGATGGTCGATTAAGGTTGTTTCTTTTTGTTTAAATAACAGCTGGTGGCGCTGCTGCTTGGTGTCATCTTATTTTATCCAGGTATGTATTGGCCAGTGCGTTAAACTGAGTCGAAAAAATTCAATTTTTTGTAAAAATGCAAATCTCTAATCAGCTTATAATTCTTTGCTGGTGTTATTGCTGGGGGCGCAACTGGAGTCATCGCTGGAATGATTTGCCGCATACCGTCGATGCCCGTAAAATGCCTCTGCCTGGCCAGAAATAGATTTTTTGACACTGGGCAGACGGCAAAGAAGGACAATCGCGTTAGTATGGACCAATCGCCACCAAAGACAACCGGGGTGACCCAAAATGCGACCGGATGGAAGATGAGGCACGTAACTTGGTGTTGGAGCAACAGCTAATGGAGCTGCTGCTTAAAGTCATCTTATTTTGTCCAGGTCTGTATTGAGCGGTGCGAAAAACTGAGTCGAAAATACAATTTTTTGCAAAAATACAAATTTTTAACCCGTTCATTTTTTCATTGCAGGTGTTGGTGCTTCTTGTGGGTAAGTTATTTAATTTTAACTTTCCTTTTCCTTTCAGGCGATGGAGTTGAGACCGTAGTTATGTCATCGCAGCAATGGTTTCTGCATTCAATCGGGCCCGACACGGTGCCGTTGCCGATGCTGAACAAGTTCGGACATAGGACAACGACAAAGGAGACCGTCAGGGAAATGCGAGTGTATGTAACTGGAGACATTTTAAGTATGGAGTATCAATATTGTTGGTACCAAGATTAAATTCAAATTTAAATTTGTATTCCTTTTTTAAATTTAAAAATTTGTAATGACAAATCATAAGTATAATTGCTTAAATACGGCACTAATAAAGTCTTGCATTGATTTAACTAGCAAGATTGTAGTTGCTTGAAGTGTTTAATATCTGCGATTGTTATCAAGCATACAGGCAAGCTTCCGTGTCCATAGCTGGATCCTTGCTACTGGAGGTTGTGGATGTGCTTGGTGTTGGCTTCACTGTGCTTATGCCTGAATTTATGCTCATCATTTTTATTATGACTTCAAAAAGATTCTCGAGCTTGGCCTCGAGCCTGGCAAATAGCTGGACATTTTGCTCCAAAGCAATTGATAATGGGTTGGCTGCAAGCTGTTGTTGTTGTTTATTCTTAAGCTTTTGTTGCAATTCAGCAATACGCTTCCCTGCTACGCCGAGAGCATTGACGGGACGATTTGGGGTATGCTTGCTATTATTGGCTTTGTCATTGGTATTTGCTGGCTTTGGTGTTTTGAGGGCTAGCTGGTGTTGTTGTTGCCTCGATTTCTCTTGCCTCTGCCGTTGTTGATGTTGCTTGTTTTTATTCCCTGGGGTTTTAAGTATCCGTTGGGTTTCTTGCTGCTGTTGAATGTTGTTATTATTGCTGGTGTGAGCTGCATTGTTGCCTTTATGTGCAATCCAACTGGATGTTGGTTTGATGTTTTTGGCAGTATTGGCTTCCAAGGAGTTGTGGCTTTGCGCTTGTTGTTGTTGTTGTTGTTGTGGGGGGGAGTGTTGGTGGTGTTGTTGATACCGCTGCTGTGGCTGATGTTGTTGTTGCTGCTGCCGCTGTCGATGTTGTTTATGTATAACACCGCCAATCACTCTGTTGGCTCGCAATCCACCACGTGCCTGTTTGTATGCTACACAACCTTTGTAGCAGCTTACATGGCTTTCCTTACAGTTGACGCATTTTGCAGGCTCCTGCCTTGGATTTTTGCATACAGTTGAGGCGTGATCGCCAGCACATTTCATACACTTGAACGGTCTACGGCAGTAATTCTTTGTATGACCGAAGGCTTGGCAGCGATGGCATTGTGCTGGGTCACGGTTTGGCTTTGCGCTCAACCTCAATGGCTTGATTAAGCAGATGTTTTAACTTAAGGATTTCCAGGTGGATACCATCCTGCATAGGTTGCACTTCAAGCTCAAACAAATTGAGCGGCTTGACCGTAAACCGGTGCTTGATCAATTTAATGAATTTGATTACATAGCCATAAGGTTTGAGTGCATCCGTTATTACATTGCATGGCGTTGTGTGATGTATGTTCCGAATTACTATTAAGCCTCTGTTATTTTTTGCTTGATGTGTGTGGAGTTGAATGCCATCTGTGGTTAGAGTAATCAGTACGGCTTCATACGTCGCCATATCTGAGCAATGTAATCTCAGACCGTTATTATTTGTGGATTTCGTGCTGAAACCACCAACGGCTGGATTGCTTTTGAGCTTATTAATTATTGGCATGATTTCTGGAACATTGGGTAAGAATAGAATGGGTGTTTTCTTAACACCACGTAACGGCTTATTTGGTATAGTTTTTGGCTGCATTTGTTGTTCTTGCTGTTGCTGTTGTTGTTGTTGTTGCTGCAGTTTGGGAGCAGCAGTTGAAGTCGTAGCTGAAGCCGCAGTGCAATTGATATTACTATCCATTGCAGTGCCACTATCACCACGACCCCCACTACCACTAGGCTGCGAATTTACATCATTATCATTGATTTTATTACGTCTGGCCTCCTGGTGCAGAACCGTAGCAAACTCATCATCAGAATCAGTGTCCAAGACTCTTCTTCTTTTCAATGGCGAACTGACATCATTTGTAATATCTGACGGTTTTTTAATGGCTTTAGTTGGAGTGGGTGGGAATGAAAGCTCACTTGGCATAAGTTATGGTACCTGGGTTAACCAGTTGGTAACCATTTCCCCTGTATTGGCCAGCTTTGGTATTGGTAATGTAGTTGCTTTATCAATATCGATTGTATTTGATAAAAGCGGCAATAGCCATTTTCTGCTGCTAGCAATTGTATTTAAATTTGCTGAGATCGTTTGTTGTTGTTGTTGGTGTGGATCAACGTTGTCATTTTTATTAGAAATAGTTTTTGGCTTTTGCGCGCAAATTTTTTTTTTTTAATTTTAGCGTCATCATCTTTTTTATTTAAGAGAGCATTGTCAGTGCGCTCTTTGTCATTAGTAATTGAGCGGTGCAGTGATAGATTATGCACTGCTTTGTGGCTATGGCTTTTGGTGTTGCTCATTCCATTGCCTATGCATACGCTTGAGTCATTTTCGTTTGCATGTATTTGCAAGAGCTCTTTTGTAATTGTATGTGTATGAGCATGAGCACCTTCACTCTTTTCTGCACCTGTTGCATTGCATTGAGCGGGTAATGGCGGCGAATTGGGAATACTCTCTTGCACTAATGAGGTGATTTGTGCAGGTGTTGGCAATTGAGTGAGTATGGACAGATGCGCCAAAATTGTCGTTTTCGAAGGCAGAGCGCGGCAATTTTTTTTGATAGAGTGAAAGGTCAATGTCTGGCTTGCGAATTGCCTCAACTACTGTGTTTTTTTTTTTTTTTTTTTTTTTTGACAATTTATTTATTTATTTATTTGTATGTTTGTTCCTAACGCTACAAGTTTAAGAACTTATAATTTAGTGCGCTAGTCATTACAATCTTATAATTTTTGTTGGCATTTTCCATAATTTTATAATTATTATTACTATTATAATTATTATTATTGTCATTATTATTATTTTTATTATTATTATTATTATTTTTAAATTCTTACTCTGTAGTGTGCTTTTAACTTATTAGTAAATTGAGATGCGTTTCTAATGGTCTTTAATTGAGTTGGTAATCGGTTCCAAAGGCGAACAGCCCAGATGTAAAACTGCCTTTCAGAACAGGCAAGCTTTGTTCTTATACAAACTATATTACTGGTTCTTTGGGACGTGCTAAATCTAAGATTGACAAAAAGATACTCAGGCTGCTTGGTATATATAATTTTATGAATAAGAATTAAAATCTTATGGTTAATGAGATCAGTTAAATTTAAATCAAATAATTTACTTGCATGGCTGGTTATATGTTCGTTTCTTCTTAGATTAAATACATAGCGAACAATGTTATTAAACGCCACCTTTAATTTATTTTGACTAGCTAAACTGCCTTTGCCAAAAATCTCAATACCATACATTAGTATGGGTGCAACAATTGCTTTTGCGATGGTAGTCTTAATGCTGACTGGCAAGAAACGTTGGGTTAAGGAAAGTTGCCTAAGGGCACCGTAGACTTTTCCAACAGTTTTATTTACATGATCCGTCCAAGAAAGTGTTTTGTTCAATATTACGCCTAAATTATCAGTTTTATATACATAATTAATTTCAACTCCATCTATAATAAGCTTGTTTAAGTTACTTGTGCTCAAAAGCTTCTTATATATTAAGAGGCATTTAGATTTTGCTGGATTTAAGGCCAGCCCGTTTTCTCGTGCCCATTTACTAACAGATATTAAATCAGTATTACACATATTTATACATTCATTTAGTTGACATAATGGACGACTCACATACATTTGAAGATCATCAGCATACATATGGACTTCACATCTAGACAAAACAGCGGGCAAATCATTTACATATATCGTAAAAAGTAGCGGCCCTAGTACCGATCCCTGCGGAACACCCCTAGCAACATGTCTATAGTTCGATTTGTTATCAGCCACAACAACAGCTTGCCTTCTGTTAGTGAGGTATGAACGTAATAGTTTTGTAGCTGTTGAGGAAAAAATGAACATCTTGTGCAACTTTGTCAATAGTATCTCGTGGTTTACCGTGTCAAAAGCTTTACTAAAATCAAGAAGTGTCAGAAACGTTACTTCACTATTATCCATGTGTTTTCTTATATCTTCTATTATCTTTATAAGTGCTGTAGTACAGCTTCTGTTTGATATAAACCCCGATTGTTTTTAACTTAAGAGTAAATTTAGCTCAAGGAACTTTTTTATTTGTTGTGCAATTAGCTTCTCAAAAACTTTTGATAAGAAAGGCAGTATTGAGATTGGTCTGTATTCATGACCTCTCTTAGGGATTGGGATAACTTTAGCAACTTTCCACTGGTCGGGAAAAGTACTTGTGATTGCCGTATTAATTATGTGCGTAATATAACTAATTATATGTGGTAATATGATTTTAAGAAACTTTGGATTAAGGTCATCCAATCCAATAGCACTAGATTTAATTAATGACATAGCTGACAACACCTCAAATGGACTGACACACATAAAATCAAAAACGTTACTACAATTATTGAACGACACAGAACTTAGATATGTATTACAGTTAGTCACAGGTACATTTAACTCAACAAATTTGTTACTTAACTTATTACATCCACCACACTACCCATCTCTACTTTCGCTCTTCCTATCCCCAATTTTTTTATGTTTTTCCATTTCTGGGCATTTGTTATTGCACTGTCAAACCCAACACTAAAATATGCACGCTTAGCATTATCAATTATTTTATGTACACTACTTCTACTACTTTTGAAAATATTATATAGGTTGTCAGTTTTATATCGTTTCCACTTGTCATAATCCTTATTTCTAATTCCTATTGCTCGCTTAATATCACAGTTAAACCAAGATTTATTTGCCGATTTAACAATTTGGGTCCGCACTGGTATAAACTTGTCGTATAAGACTCGAATATTACTTTGAAATTTACCTAATTGTATATCAACGCTGTGTATTGAGTAAATGATAT
Organism: Scaptomyza polygonia; assembly: GCA_035044585.1. Classification (NCBI taxonomy): domain Eukaryota; kingdom Metazoa; phylum Arthropoda; class Insecta; order Diptera; family Drosophilidae; genus Scaptomyza; species Scaptomyza polygonia. The sequence goes on along the minus strand of JAWNNU010000206.1, from coordinate 26,364 downwards.
CCCAGTTGAGGTTACTGCACTCCTCTTGTAACCCAAATAAATCAATATTTTTGAAATCTCTAAATTTTATACTCTGATTATTATATTTAAGTTTTAGATCGTATGTTAGAAAAATGATGTCATGCTTTGAAAACGCTGGTGCAGACATTTGGTCATATAGGAGTCTGTTCTCTTGGTTTTGCACAAAAAATACGTCCAGTAGGGTAGTAGCAGTTCGGGTAAAGTGGGTTGGTGTTATTGAATTGACTAATTTTAAGCCTATTGATTCCATTTCGTTCGTTAAGTGATGTTCTGTTAATATGTTACTATTTAAGTCACCAGTCAAGATTACATCAGTATACCTTAAAGTTAAATTAGATATTAATTCTAAAAGATTAGAGTAATCTATATTCCTATGTGGTCTATATATACAGCCAATAAGCAGTCTGCTGTCAGGATTTAAATTCATAATTTCAAGAAAAATAAATTCAATTGAACTGCCACTGGGATGTTTAGAAATAACTTTACAATTCAGTTTCTTTGAGACAAAAATGGCAACTCCGCCAGCATGACGTAAACGATCTGAGCGAAACACATTAAAGCCTTCACATATAATTGACAGATCACTAAATTCAGGGACAAACCATGTTTCGGACACGCATACAACATCAACATTAGAATCAACGAACATATAACGAAACTCTTCTATCTTATTTGCCAAGCTTTGGGCATTTAAGTGACAAATCTTTAGACCGCTCTTTTGTTTACATAAGATCCGAACCATTGTTTGGCTGTTCACCCTGGAGTTGTTAACATGAAGTGAGAGTTTGTCTACACAAAAATGACTTCAAAAGAAACGCATCAACTATCTTAGAGCTTAAAATTAAAGAGCACACATAAATACTAAAGATTACATTTAAGAGAATACAATAATAATGAACAGCATGTAAAAGGGTTGCAGGTGCTAGACTAGAATTAGGACCGAAAAAGATTATCTGGGGCTCGGTCGTGGTCGCACTCATTTACTTCTCTTTGCACGCTTATCTGAGAGAGCTTTTGCAAGCTCGTCATGCAGATAACTTCGCCGCTTTCGATCGTCTTAATGTGCACAAGCGCGCGCCGACAGAAAACAGCAGCAACTTGTTTTTGCTTTTTTAATTTCATTGCTACTTTGAACACATCGTAGTTCTCTCTCGTCAACTGTTCATTTAGGTAAACTGGCACTGCTGTGCACGTGTCGAAGCCTAGCAATTGCAGGTTTAGTTGCGTTTTTGTGGTTCGCCGGTAATTTGCAGCAGCGCGCAGTATGCTGACCTTATCATTATGGCTTGCGAATTGCCTCAACTACTGTGGTTTGATGCAGGCTATGTGGCGACTCAAGAGTGGAATTGGAGTCACCATCGCCGTGAGAATCGAACCAAGATTCTAAATCTAACTCCGTAGCATCCACCGGACTGCTACCGCCATGCGGCTTGGTCGAATAGTCCGACTCGGATACAGATATGAGTGAGACATACTCACAGTTGTCCAATCCGGCTGCAGTTGACGGTGCTATTGTAGGTGGTCTAAGATGGGGACCCTTGTGAAAAGCAATAACCTCCTCCCTCAGTTTACGCTCCTCTTCATCCGTTCTGCCACCTCTTAGGGCCCTAGCGAAGGATTCTGGGCTGGGTATTACTGGTAGTCCGTCCATCTTGGATTTTTTTTTGTTCGCGAAACTTTTCGTTTTTTCTTAGTTTTGCACAACATTTATGGCCGCTTTAGCAAGATTTGCTCATTTAAATTTAATAAAATTTAAAGCACAAAAACTCGAACTTATTTGCAATTTAGATTTAATTAAAATCAAAAACCATTTAATTCAGTTTAATTTAATTTAATTTTAAATTCAATTTTAATTTGTAATTTTTCAATTTTATACACATATTGCAGGTTATACATGTGTTTAATGTCTTTTGTCTTTAATGCACTCAATTGTTCTTTGTCTTTTTACTTTTTCATTTTCCTTTTCTTTCCTTTAAATGTGCAGTCGGCACTATTGAGTGATTTTAATTATTAAATATTTTCAGACGAATTAAATTTGGTGCGTGTTGGCACATTGGCGACCGGCATACGACTGATGCCGGCCTATCTTTATTGAGTTACTTGTGTCATTACTCTTGTGCGAGCAACATATTACAAATATTATTGGACCTTTACTTATACATCTAACAATAAGGTTTATACTGGAACTAATAGTGTTACTTAAATAACAAGCATAACAACATATTTAGATTTACAATACCAGTATTAAATGACATTTTAAATTTAAAACAATAAACATCTCAGCATGGAATGGCATAATTAACTTGATTCAATTTAAATTTAAATTAAACAAAATTTTAAATTTTAGTGGCAGTGCGATTAGAGTAGTGGCAACATTCTAAGTGAATTGCCATTTGTGTGCGTTGCGCAACACCATTGGCTTATTGTGAACTGTTTTGTGAACTGCTTTGTGCACTGCTTACAAAATGTAAACATTGTGTGCTGAGCACTGCTCACAATAAACTAGACAATTTTAAAATTACTTTTTTTTTTCAGCAATTATAATGGCTGCCTCCCCTTAAGATGGCTGAGAATGATGCACCGTCGACCCAAGGATGCCTCTGGACGTCTGGTGTGTATTGGCTTGAAGTATTATTAGTTCCTTTAATTTTTTGCAGGTACTTGGTTTGGCTTGGATTTTTCGCCGAGTTTGGCTGGCCCAAAGAGCGATGCTACGATGCCTGGCTGGACATAAAATTCTCAGCGCTAGGACAAAGCAGCACGCAAGGACCACACACACAAGGCCCATAGCTGTTACTGTATGCAATGGCTTAGCAAGTTGCTGGGCTTGGATGTTTGTTTGTTTGATTGATTTGATATTGACTACAGCCTGCCACGCTGCCGTCGGCCATCATAAAGGTGATAGATTCCAGTTGTGCATTTGATCGTGACGGCAGCTTTGCCGATCACGACCCAAATGCGTCCAGTTTGTGGTGTCCATACGTCGGGCCCGCACAGTGCCGTTGTCAGGCCGAAGAATTATCGACATGGGCAAGTCGACAAGGAGACCGTATGGATGGATGTGCTGTGAGTGCCGCCGGGACCACTAAATAGGGTCCAACAGCGGCTGGATTGACAATCAAGGTTTTTGGAGTGCATTGAGTTGTGTTGTGTGTGTACTGGTATCAACATCAGTTTGCCGATTGTAACCCAGGTGCGTCCAGTTTTGTAACGTCAGTGCTTAGAACATGCGTGATATACAATAAAAAGCATTTAATTAGTAAAAATGTAAATGTTAATCATTATTTGCTCTCGTTTCATTTCAGTTGGTGGCGCTAAGGCCCCAGAGCCATCAAACGGTGAGTGAGTTGCTGCATGCCATCGGGCCCGACACGATGCCACTGTCAGGCCGAAAAACCGAGGTTTTTTTCAGCACATGATCAGTGACAAAGGAGACCAGATGAGCATGCGGAAGATGTCGCCAAGAAGTCCATCGAAGTCAGCAATCAGCGGGATGGGATATTTTATTTTTATTTTTATTTTTTTTTCAGCTGTCAGCTCAGCTTTATTTGCATTAATTTGCGTATGGTCTTTAAGTTTGACCGTAAGTATCGAACGTGATGTAATTCACATGTGTATTAATAATATTAATTTATTTTCTTTAATTCAACTTTTGTAGTTAATGCATTACCTGCATAAAGCAGGATGAATGCTTTGATTGCGTTTTCTTTTATATAGCTGAGAGCGCTATATTGTCATAAGTGTTTATGACTCGGTAAGTAGACCGTGTATATATTTATCGAGCGTGATATGAATATCACTCACATTATTAATATTAATATTAATAATGGGTAAATCCTTTTAATAGTATATTGATAGTGACATAAAATGTCACTCAATATAATTAATATATTTATTAATTAATGGTAATTCATTTTATATTTTGCTGTTTTTGCGGCAATTGTAAATTGCAGATGATCGCTTATGTTGGCCTAAGCGCAAATGACGATTATTATTTATTTAGTTATAATATTTTTCTTCTTTTTTTTTCCTTCTAATTCCAGTTGCTGAGGCTGGAGCTGAATGGAGACTTCGGTGTAGACAGGATGGTCGATTAAGGTTGTTTCTTTTTGTTTAAACAACAGCTGGTGGCGCTGCTGCTTGGTGTCATCTTATTTTATCCAGGTATGTATTGGCCAGTGCGTTAAACTGAGTCGAAAAAATTCAATTTTTTGTAAAAATGCAAATCTCTAATCAGCTTATAATTCTTTGCTGGTGTTATTGCTGGGGGCGCAACTGGAGTCATCGCTGGAATGATTTGCCGCATACCGTCGATGCCCGTAAAATGCCTCTGCCTGGCCAAAAATAGATTTTTTGACACTGGGCAGACGGCAAAGAAGGACAATCGCGTTAGTATGGACCAACTGCCACCAAAGACAACCGGGGTGACCCAAAATGCGACCGGATGGAAGATGAGGCACGTAACTTGAAGTTGGAGCAACAGCTAATGGAGCTGCTGCTTAAAGTCATCTTATTTTGTCCAGGTGTGTATTGAGCGGTGCGTCAAGCGGAAATCAAAAATTGCAATTTTTTGCAAAAATACAATTTTTTAATCCGCTTTTAATTCCTTGCAGGTGTTGTTGCTGGAGGCGCAACTGATGTCATCGCTGGAATGATTTGCCGCATACCGTCGATGCCCGTAAAATACCGCTGCTTGGTCAAAAAATAAATTTTCGACGCAGGGCAATCAGCAAAAATTGGACACACACGTTGGTATGGACCAAATGCCACTGGAGACAGCTGGAGCAGCTCCGAGTGTGACGAAATGGAGGAAAATCAACATATCTTGTTGTTTAAAGAACAGCTGGTGGCGCTGCTGCTTGGTGTCATCTTATTTTATCCAGGTATGTTTTGGCCAGTGCGTTAAACTGAGTCGAAAAAATGCAATTTTTTGTAAAAATGCAAATCTCTTATCCGCTTTTAATTCCTTGCAGGTGTTGTTGCTGGAGGCGCAACTGATGTCATCGCTGGAGAAATTTTAAACCTATTGATTCCATTTCGTTCGTTAAGTGATGTTCTGTTAATATGTTACTATTTAAGTCACCAGTCAAGATTACATCAGTATACCTTAAAGTTAAATTAGATATTAATTCTAAAAGATTAGAGTAATCTATATTCCTATGTGGTCTATATATACAGCCAATAAGCAGTCTGCTGTCAGGATTTAAATTCATAATTTCAAGAAAAATAAATTCAATTGAACTGCCACTGGGATGTTTAGAAATAACTTTACAATTCAGTTTCTTTGAGACAAAAATGGCAACTCCGCCAGCATGACGTAAACGATCTGAGCGAAACACATTAAAGCCTTCACATATAATTGACAGATCACTAAATTCAGGGACAAACCATGTTTCGGACACGCATACAACATCAACATTAGAATCAACGAACATATAACGAAACTCTTCTATCTTATTTGCCAAGCTTTGGGCATTTAAGTGACAAATCTTTAGACCGCTCTTTTGTTTACATAAGATCCGAACCATTGTTTGGCTGTTCACCCTGGAGTTGTTAACATGAAGTGAGAGTTTGTCTACACAAAAATGACTTCAAAAGAAACGCATCAACTATCTTAGAGCTTAAAATTAAAGAGCACACATAAATACTAAAGATTACATTTAAGAGAATACAATAATAATGAACAGCATGTAAAAGGGTTGCAGGTGCTAGACTAGAATTAGGACCGAAAAAGATTATCTGGGGCTCGGTCGTGGTCGCACTCATTTACTTCTCTTTGCACGCTTATCTGAGAGAGCTTTTGCAAGCTCGTCATGCAGATAACTTCGCCGCTTTCGATCGTCTTAATGTGCACAAGCGCGCGCCGACAGAAAACAGCAGCAACTTGTTTTTGCTTTTTTAATTTCATTGCTACTTTGAACACATCGTAGTTCTCTCTCGCCAACTGTTCATTTAGGTAAACTGGCACTGCTGTGCACGTGTCGAAGCCTAGCAATTGCAGGTTTAGTTGCGTTTTTGTGGTTCGCCGGTAATTTGCAGCAGCGCGCAGTATGCTGACCTTATCATTATGGCTTGCGAATTGCCTCAACTACTGTGGTTTGATGCAGGCTATGTGGCGACTCAAGAGTGGAATTGGAGTCACCATCGCCGTGAGAATCGAACCAAGATTCTAAATCTAACTCCGTAGCATCCACCGGACTGCTACCGCCATGCGGCTTGGTCGAATAGTCCGACTCGGATACAGATATGAGTGAGACATACTCACAGTTGTCCAATCCGGCTGCAGTTGACGGTGCTATTGTAGGTGGTCTAAGATGGGGACCCTTGTGAAAAGCAATAACCTCCTCCCTCAGTTTACGCTCCTCTTCATCCGTTCTGCCACCTCTTAGGGCCCTAGCGAAGGATTCTGGGCTGGGTATTACTGGTAGTCCGTCCATCTTGGATTTTTTTTTGTTCGCGAAACTTTTCGTTTTTTCTTAGTTTTGCACAACATTTATGGCCGCTTTAGCAAGATTTGCTCATTTAAATTTAATAAAATTTAAAGCACAAAAACTCGAACTTATTTGCAATTTAGATTTAATTAAAATCAAAAACCATTTAATTCAGTTAAATTAAATTTAATTTTAAATTCAATTTTAATTTGTAATTTTTCAATTTTATACACATATTGCAGGTTATACATGTGTTTAATGTCTTTTGTCTTTAATGCACTCAATTGTTCTTTGTCTTTTTACTTTTTCATTTTCCTTTTCTTTTCTTTAAATGTGCAGTCGGCACTATTGAGTGATTTTAATTATTAAATATTTTCAGACGAATTAAATTTGGTGCGTGTTGGCACATTGGCGACCGGCATACGACTGATGCCGGCCTATCTTTATTGAGTTACTTGTGTCATTACTCTTGTGCGAGCAACATATTACAAATATTATTGGACCTTTACTTATACATCTAACAATAAGGTTTATACTGGAACTAATAGTGTTACTTAAATAACAAGCATAACAACATATTTAGATTTACAATACCAGTATTAAATGACATTTTAAATTTAAAACAATAAACATCTCAGCATGGAATGGCATAATTAACTTGATTCAATTTAAATTTAAATTAAACAAAATTTTAAATTTTAGTGGCAGTGCGATTAGAGTAGTGGCAACATTCTAAGTGAATTGCCATTTGTGTGCGTTGCGCAACACCATTGGCTTATTGTGAACTGTTTTGTGAACTGCTTTGTGCACTGCTTACAAAATGTAAACATTGTGTGCTGAGCACTGCTCACAATAAACTAGACAATTTTAAAATTACTTTTTTTTTTCAGCAATTATAATGGCTGCCTCCCCTTAAGATGGCTGAGAATGATGCACCGTCGACCCAAGGATGCCTCTGGACGTCTGGTGTGTATTGGCTTGAAGTATTATTAGTTCCTTTAATTTTTTGCAGGTACTTGGTTTGGCTTGGATTTTTCGCCGAGTTTGGCTGGCCCAAAGAGCGATGCTACGATGCCTGGCTGGACATAAAATTCTCAGCGCTAGGACAAAGCAGCACGCAAGGACCACACACACAAGGCCCATAGCTGTTACTGTATGCAATGGCTTAGCAAGTTGCTGGGCTTGGATGTTTGTTTGTTTGATTGATTTGATATTGACTACAGCCTGCCACGCTGCCGTCGGCCATCATAAAGGTGATAGATTCCAGTTGTGCATTTGATCGTGACGGCAGCTTTGCCGATCACGACCCAAATGCGTCCAGTTTGTGGTGTCCATACGTCGGGCCCGCACAGTGCCGTTGTCAGGCCGAAGAATTATCGACATGGGCAAGTCGACAAGGAGACCGTATGGATGGATGTGCTGTGAGTGCCGCCGGGACCACTAAATAGGGTCCAACAGCGGCTGGATTGACAATCAAGGTTTTTGGAGTGCATTGAGTTGTGTTGTGTGTGTACTGGTATCAACATCAGTTTGCCGATTGTAACCCAGGTGCGTCCAGTTTTGTAACGTCAGTGCTTAGAACATGCGTGATATACAATAAAAAGCATTTAATTAGTAAAAATGTAAATGTTAATCATTATTTGCTCTCGTTTCATTTCAGTTGGTGGCGCTAAGGCCCCAGAGCCATCAAACGGTGAGTGAGTTGCTGCATGCCATCGGGCCCGACACGATGCCACTGTCAGGCCGAAAAACCGAGGTTTTTTTCAGCACATGATCAGTGACAAAGGAGACCAGATGAGCATGCGGAAGATGTCGCCAAGAAGTCCATCGAAGTCAGCAATCAGCGGGATGGGATATTTTATTTTTATTTTTATTTTTTTTTCAGCTGTCAGCTCAGCTTTATTTGCATTAATTTGCGTATGGTCTTTAAGTTTGACCGTAAGTATCGAACGTGATGTAATTCACATGTGTATTAATAATATTAATTTATTTTCTTTAATTCAACTTTTGTAGTTAATGCATTACCTGCATAAAGCAGGATGAATGCTTTGATTGCGTTTTCTTTTATATAGCTGAGAGCGCTATATTGTCATAAGTGTTTATGACTCGGTAAGTAGACCGTGTATATATTTATCGAGCGTGATATGAATATCACTCACATTATTAATATTAATATTAATAATGGGTAAATCCTTTTAATAGTATATTGATAGTGACATAAAATGTCACTCAATATAATTAATATATTTATTAATTAATGGTAATTCATTTTATATTTTGCTGTTTTTGCGGCAATTGTAAATTGCAGATGATCGCTTATGTTGGCCTAAGCGCAAATGACGATTATTATTTATTTAGTTATAATATTTTTCTTCTTTTTTTTTCCTTCTAATTCCAGTTGCTGAGGCTGGAGCTGAATGGAGACTTCGGTGTAGACAGGATGGTCGATTAAGGTTGTTTCTTTTTGTTTAAACAACAGCTGGTGGCGCTGCTGCTTGGTGTCATCTTATTTTATCCAGGTATGTATTGGCCAGTGCGTTAAACTGAGTCGAAAAAATTCAATTTTTTGTAAAAATGCAAATCTCTAATCAGCTTATAATTCTTTGCTGGTGCTATTGCTGGGGGCGCAACTGGAGTCATCGCTGGAATGATTTGCCGCATACCGTCGATGCCCGTAAAATGCCTCTGCCTGGCCAAAAATAGATTTTTTGACACTGGGCAGACGGCAAAGAAGGACAATCGCGTTAGTATGGACCAACTGCCACCAAAGACAATCGGGGTGACCCAAAATGCGACCGGATGGAAGATGAGGCACGTAACTTGGTGTTGGAGCAACAGCTAATGGAGCTGCTGCTTAAAGTCATCTTATTTTGTCCAGGTGTGTATTGAGCGGTGCGTCAAGCGGAAATCAAAAATTGCAATTTTTTGCAAAAATACAATTTTTTAATCCGCTTTTAATTCCTTGCAGGTGTTGTTGCTGGAGGCGCAACTGATGTCATCGCTGGAATGATTTGCCGCATACCGTCGATGCCCGTAAAATGCCGCTGCTTGGTCAAAAAATAAATTTTTGACGCAGGACAGACGGCAAAATTAGACAATAACGTTTGCTTGTAGCAAATGTCACCGAAAACATCTGGACAGTTCCGGGAGTGACAAGATAATTGAAATGTCAATCCGATGATAATATTTCAATAAAATCCTGTTCCATGCGGAGTTGCAGATTTACCATATTTAGTGCCAACTGTTTTTCATCTTTAGTATTTGCTAAGGCGTCTCGTTTTCGTTCAAGCCGTTCCAGTTGGAGATCAGGCATTATTAGTTCTTGGACAACTCTTGGTTGCTTCTGAGTCACTTTAAGCAAGAATTCACGGGTAAGATGACCTTTCACATAGCGTCGTCGTAGTTGGTTTATGTGAGTACAAGAGAAGAGCGGCACTGGAGGTTGGGCCGGTTTTCTCAGTTGTGTGATCGCCGGTGTAGGCCTGTGTTGAGCCCTTTCGTTGGATGATCGTTGATCGTTTAATTGATTTGTACGTTCAATGCGTTGTTCAGTGCATACATCGGGCTGGATAGACAACCGAAAGAACGGGTGTCGTGAGATGGGAGCAGGACGTAAGTTATCTAGCTCTTGCTGAATTCTTAACAAAGTAGGCAACCGTTCGTTGTGTGTTGTTTGTAAGCATGCAAGGTGTTGCTGTTGTTGTTGTAGGTGCGGCTGTAGAGGAATAATATGCTTGCGTAGTTGTTCTTTGTATCTAGGTCGATTTAGCCGGTGTGGCATAAATGGGTGTGAGATAAGTCTTCTTGCTTCTTCATTTGGATGTTTGAGCAATGAGTTTGCTAGCCTATCACTACTGGATTGATAATTCTCTTCGGCACTTTTTATGTTGTACCTATCTCGGAGCGTTTGGTTTTTAGTGTACCAGGGAACTTTTATGATTTTTCTAAGCATTTTGTTCTGTAAGACCTCAATGCGATGAAATTGCGCGTTTGTAGTTAAGGCTCCCCAGATGGGAAGCGCATATTGCCATATTGGAGCCAACAGTTGCTTATAGACAACAGCTTTGCAATCTTTAGATAGCTTGCTATTTTTGCTAAACATCCATTATAGCTTATTGTACCTAGCACGTGTACTGATGGTAAGTTGAGTTATATGATGTTTCAGGGTTAGTTTGCGATCCATGCAAAGACCAAGATAACTATGTTTAGTTTTATTTGTTATATGCTGCCCATTCAGTTTTGGGAAGAGTGTGTCTCTGATCAGTGCCGGATTGCGGGTGGTATATAAAATGTGAGCCGTCTTATTTACATTTATGCTTATACACCATCGTTTCGCCCAGACCATAAAGTGTGTGAGATACTCTTGGTTAGCACTGACTGCATTTTTAGGAATATTCTTTGCACACATAATGATTGTGTCATCTGCATACGTGGAGAGTAGCATATTCACATTAGACTCCTATGTGTGTTGCCAGTTGGTCATCACTAATGAAGGTAGTGGCATGTCTGAAGAGAAGATGGTATAAAGAATGGGGCCCAAACAGCTACCTTGTGGGACACCAGCGGAGATTCCTCGTAGACTTGATCTGGTGCCATCGTTGCATCTAACCATGAATTTACGATCGCTTAGATAACTTTTGAGAACTTGGAACAGTTTGAGTGGCAGTAATTTTATTAATTTAGCTAGTAAGCCCTCGTGCCATACCCTATCAAAGGCTTTCGTTATGTCTATAAATACTGTCGAACAGAATTGACGTTTTTCAAATGCATTCAGGATGTACTGTGAGACTCTCGCAAGCTGCTGTTCCGTGCCATGTTCTTTCCTGAATCCAAATTGGTGACTTGGAACTGCATCGGCGAAGTCAGCACACTCGAAGAGCCTATGCATGAGCAGCTTCTCAAAAATCTTTGACAGCCCAGATAATAGACTTATTGGTCGATAAGATGACATTAGATCTGTGTTCTTGCCCGGCTTTAAAATCATATTAATTGCAGCATTCTTCCACTGGCTGGGGAAATGCCCGTATCTTAGTATGTTGTTGTAGATAAGCGCAAGATATATGATTGCCTTATGTGGTAGCGACTTAATAACGTGGTTGTCTATATTATCTATTCCAGGTGCTTTATTATTGACCAAAGAAGTGATTTCAATTTCAATTTCACCTGGGGAAATGGGTCGAAAGGGGGGCGTAGATGGAGCAGGATCGTTCTCATCTGTACCAAACGTCACATGTTGTGCTTCCTCTTTTTCCTGGATTTGTAGTTGAAGTTCATCAGTAATTGCTTTTCTAGTGACATTTTCGTTGCTAAATATGGGCTTAAAACGTTGCTCCAGATGTAGTGCAAACGCTTCAGCTTTCTCTTCGCTACTCCTAGCCCATTTGGTTTTGCTGTTACGATCATCAGATGTATTCAATTTCAATGGCCAGTTAAGCTCAGGCTGACGCATGATCTTATTCGTGCACTTCCACAGTTTCTGCATTTTGTAGCGGTCACGTGTGTCTATCTGCTCAAGCATCTTGTTTATGTGTCCTGATTTGCATAAGCGCAGTGCTTTCCTGAGGCGGTTTTGGGCTTGCCTATACATTTTTGTTGAAGCTGGAGTTCGCAGTGTTATCATATTTAGTTTGCATTGTTGTTTAATACACAGTAGTCTGTGTGTTTGGTTATCAAGGTGTTGATGAGGATAAACGCTGCGATTATGGCGAAAAGGAGCAGCTGCTTCGGCTGCATTGTATACATCCTGGGTGAAGGTGTCAATGGCGTTTTCAATATCTAGGCCTGACTTGATATCAGTGTTCAGCTGTAATCGTTGATTCAAGTACTCTTGGAATAGGCTGATATTAGCTTTTCTTGGGAGCAGTCTTCTCTTGTTTGAAATTTCTGTGCTAAAATTAGATCTGCCAATACTAACATACACATGAATCGGTAATTGATCCGAGTCTAAGTCGATTGTTGAAAACGTTCTAATCCTCTCACAATTTATTCCGCCTGCAATGGAGAAATCTATTGCGGAGGGCTTCTTTCTCGAATCAAATGGGAAGTGTGTTGCACCTCCAGTTGCAATTATTTTATACTGGTTGCTGTTTTTGTGTATGCATTCCATTAGGGCTTTTCCACGCTGGCAGGCACGCGTGCTACCCCACCAAGAATGTTTAGCGTTCCAGTCCCCGCAGAGTATGAAGCTTGAATTGTGGCTTATATCATCGATGTATTTGAGAAAATTTGTGAATTGATGTGCAGTCCATTTAATGTGTGGCAAGCAGTAAATTGGAGCAATGATTAAGTTCTGTTTGTTGTTACCATTGAGCGAAATGGAAATTGGTGCACATTGAAGATAGTCAAATTCAATTGGTTTTAAAGCAATATGTTTTAAGCTTTGTTTAATGAGAATGGCAACTCCTCCACTTTTGTTGTTGGTTGGGTGGGAGGCCGTATAGGTGTAATATCCATCAACATGGGGAGCACTACACTCGTTGGTTGGAATTGGTAGTCGAGTTTCAACGACCATCATTGCGTCTAACTTGTGTCGCAGCATGAAAGCTTCTAGTTCATGTTGTTTATTACGCACACCATTGGCATTCCAAAATGCAATTTTAAATGTGTTGCTATGTTGGGAGGTGCAATGGATGTTAGTGGTGTTGTTGTGAGTAGTACTACTTGATGTTGGTGTATTAGGCATTGTGAGAATCATTGTCTGTAGCTGGATCACTGTCATTGGTGATCGTTGATGTACCATTACTTGGTTTAAGAGTTTTAATGCCTGTATTTAAGCTTAGCATACTGACTATGACTTCAATTAGGCTCTCGAGTTTAGCCTCAAGATTGGCAAATAGCTGGATATTTTGCTCCAAAGCAATTGTCAGTGGATTGGCTGCAAGTTGTGATGTAGAAGAGTTGTTGTTTTGTTGTTGTGGCTGTTGCAAATGCTGTTGTTGTTGTTTGGCTTTAAGCTTTTGTTGCAATTCAACAATTCGTTCACTAGCCATGCCGCAAACAGTGACGGGACGATTTGGGACATGCTTGCTCTTTTTGACATTGTCATTAATATTTGCTGGCTTTGGTGTTTTGAGGGCTCGCTGATGTTGTTGTTGCCTCAGTTTCTCTTGCCTCTGTCTTTGTGGATGTTGTTTATTTTTCTGGTACGGAGCTTTAGGTGTGCGTTGTGTTTCGCTACTTAATGGTGGCATATCTTGCTGTTCATGTTGCTGCTGCTGTTGTTGTTTCTGTGGTTGCTGCATGTTTCTGTTGTTTATGCTGTTCGAATTGTTGCCATTACGTACTATCCAACTGTACGTTGTTTTAGTACTCCTGGCGTTATTAGAGTTCCGGGAATGGTGGCTTTGGGTTTGTTGCTGATGTAGACGGTGAAGATGATGTGGTTGATACTGCTGTTGCTGCTGGTGTTGTTGCCGCTGCCGATGTTGTTTTTGTATAACACCATCAATCACTCTATTTGTTTTCAGCCCACCGCGTGCCTGTTTGTATGCTACACAACCTTTGTAGCAGCTTACATGGCTTTCTCCACAGTTAGCGCATTTTGCAGGCTCCTGCCTTGGTTTTTTGCATAGAGTTGAGGCGTGATCGCCAGCACATTTCATACACTTGAACGGTCTACGGCAGTAATTCTTTGTATGACCGAAGGCTTGGCAGCGATGGCATTGTGCTGGGTCACGGGGTTTAGCTTTGCGCTCAACCTCAATGGCTTGATTAAGCAGTTGCTTAAGTTTAAGAATTTCCAGGTGGGTACCATCCTGCATAGGTTGCACTTCCAGTTCATACAAATTTAGTGGCTTGCCCGTAAACCGGTGCTTGATCCATTTAATGAATTTGATTATAAAGCCATAAGGTTTGAGTGCTTCCGTTATTACATTGCATGGCGTTGTGTGATGTATGTTCCGAATTACTATTCTTAAGCCTCTGTTATTTTTTGCTTGATGTGTGTGGAGTTGAATGCCATCTGTGGTTAGAGTAATCAGTACGGCTTCATACGTCGCCATATCTGAGCAATGTAATCTCAGACCGTTATTATTTGTGGATTTCGTGCTGAAACCACCAACGGCTGGATTGCTTTTGAGCTTATTAATTATTGGCATGATTTCTGGAACATTGGGTAAGAATAGAATGGGTGTTTTCTTAACACCACGTAACGGCTTATTTGGTATAGTTTTTGGCTGCATTTGTTGTTCTTGCTGTTGCTGTTGTTGTTGTTGTTGCTGCAGTTTGGGAGCAGCAGTTGAAGTCGTAGCTGAAGCCGCAGTGCAATTGATATTACTATCCATTGCAGTGCCACTATCACCACGACCCCCACTACCACTAGGCTGCGAATTTACATCATTATCATTGATTTTATTACGTCTGGCCTCCTGGTGCAGAACCGTAGCAAACTCATCATCAGAATCAGTGTCCAAGACTCTTCTTCTTTTCAATGGCGAACTGACATCATTTGTAATATCTGACGGTTTTTTAATGGCTTTAGTTGGAGTGGGTGGGAATGAAAGCTCACTTGGCATAAGTGGTGACATTCGGATTGGACAATCGGTATCCATCTCACTTATGTTAACCTGCTTCGGTATTGGCAATATTGATGCTTTTTATACTCGATACCGAAGGTAAAGAGTATATTGGGTTTGTGCAATGTCCGTCATGGTGTCTGTCCGTCTGTCCGTCTGTCCGTCCGTATGTTCGCAACTTTTTTCCACACCCTTCAAGTTAGACACTTCAAACTTTGCAAATCTCTTTATCTATGGCATAGTAAATTAAAGTGTCAAGATTGGAGCTCTACGATAACTAGGGGGCTGACAAATCGATAAACTCGATAACGCAAAATCGATAGATGCAGCTATTTCGCAAGCCCTTACAGCTAGATCTACCAAATTTGGGGAGAAAATAGCTACTACCAACTCCCAAAAAACTGCATCAAAAATTTTGGAGCCACGCCTACCCATACCGCCCCCAGCCCCCCCGCAGTTTAACCCCAAGAATGCCCATATCTTCTACAGTTTTTGAGCTAGAGCCATCAAATTTGGTTCCAAGATGGGTGTTGACGATCCCCAATCAAATTCATAAAAACTTTAGATGCCAAGCCCATCTATACTGCCCTATCCGCCCTCAACCACCCCAACGCTTCGCTAAAAACGGTAGTGCGTGTATCTTCGAAAGTGTTTGAGCTAGAGTCTCAAAATTTGGTAGGTAGATAACTGGAAACGACCCCCCAAAAACTGCATCAAAGTTTTGGGGCCCCACCTACCCATTCCGCCCCCAGCCCCCTCGCAGCTTAAAAACAGTAATGCTTATATCTATTACAGTTTTCAAGCTAGAACCACCAAATTTTGTGCAAAGATAGATGATTACAACCTCCAAAACATGCATAAAAACTTTGGATGCCACGCCAATCCATACTGCCCAAGCTGCCCCAAACCGCCCCAATGCTTCACTAAAAACGGGAATGCGTGTATTTTCCAAAGAGTTAAGGCTAGAGTCACCAAATTTGGTAGGAAGATAGCTGTTAACGATCCCCAAAAAACTGCATCAAAAATTTGGAGCCACGCCCCCCATTTCTTAGCCCCTTGCATTTTGAAACCTATATTTTCCACAGCTTTTGAGCTAGAGCCGCCAAATTTGGTGCCAAGATTGGAAGTGAAGAAACCCAAAAATTTTGGATGGCGCCCCCACCCATACCGCCCCCAGCCCCCCTTCCACCATATTCTACTAACTTTGAGCTAGAGTCACCAAATTTGGTATGAGGATAGCAAGTAACATCATAAATAGATCTGCAGCAAAACTTTGGACGCTACGCCCCCCCATACCAGCCCCTAGCCCCCCTTCCACCATATTCTACTAACTTTGAGCTAGAGTCACCAAATTCGGTATGAGGATAGCAGTTAACATCACAATCAGATCTGCAGCAAAACTTTGGACGCCACGCCCCGCCATACCAGCCCCCAGCACCTAGCCCGCTTCTACCATATTCTACTAACTTTGAGCTAGAGTCACCAAATTCTGTTTGAGGATAGCAATTGACATCATAAATAGATCTACAGCAAAAGATTGGATGCCACGCCCCCCCTTACCAACCACAGCCCCCCTTCCCACAAATTTTACTATTTTTGAGCTAGAGTCACCAAATTTGGGAGGAAGATAGATTTTTGGCATCCCCATCTGCACCAGACAATCTTTGAGGCAGCCTACACCCCTGCCGTATCCACACACCATTGCAATCAGCTCTCTTTTAATCTGTTTTACTACTGGTATCGAGTATACCGCAGTCGGGTGCGTCCGACTGCAACGTTTCTATTTGTTCATTATCATTATTTGATAAAAGCGGCAATAAACATTTTCTGCTACCAGCAAAAGTTTTTATACCCTGAACCCATAAAATGGGTAAATCAGGGTATAATGGTTTTGTGCAAAAGTATGTAACAGGCAGAAGGAAGCATCTCCGACCCCATAAAGTATATATATTCTTGATCAGTATCAATAGCCGAGTCGATATGGCCATGTCCGTCTGTCCGTCCGTTTGTCCGTCTGTCCGTCTGTATGAACGCGTAGATCTCAGAGACAACAAGAGCTAGAGACTTCAGATTTTGAATATAAGTTCTCCTACACCATAAGCAGAACAAGTTTGCTTCAAATTATCGATAACTACTCTGGTTTTCGATATACACATGGAATCGATAACAAAAAAATATCGAATTTGGAAAATGTAAAAATGGGGATTAGTGTAATGGGTAACGATAGAACTTTTCTCAAAATTTCGTCCAAATCGGTTAAGAAACACTAGAGATATCGTAAAGTTAAGTCAGCTATGAGTTTTGTTTAAAGTGATCATAATTTGAAGCATACTTTTAGGACGCAAGGACTGCAACTGGGTTCAGGGTATCTTCTAGTCGGGCTATCCCGACTAGAGCCTTCTGACTTGTTATATTTGCTGAGATCATTTGTTGTTGTTGGTGTGGATCAACGTTGTCAATTGCCTCCATATTGGCTTTTTGGATTTGCGCGCAATTAGTTTTAGTTTTTGCGCTTTAACCAATTTTTGGCGGTAACTGGGTAGTTGTTGTCGCAAAAATTTTTTGATTTAAGATCACACAATCGGCGCTCTCTTTGTCATCTGTGCTGTGCATAAAAGATTTTTGCACTGCTTTGTGTCTGTTGCTATTGCTATTGCTAATGCTATTGCTTGTGTTGGTGCTGTTAGCATGTATTGGTAGGCAATCTTTAGTGAGAGTGTGAGCGCCTTTATTTTCACTCGATGCACTGGTTTGGGCTATTTTTTGCGGCGAATTGGACAAGTGCGCTTGCTCTTGTAAATGAGTGTGAATGCGGGAATGAGTGTTAATGTCAGATTGATGTTAGACATGTCCGATTCGGATTTAGAAATAAGTGAGACGCACTCACCTTCGTCCGTAATGGCAGCAATTGTTGATTCCATTGCATTTGGCTCCACTTTGTCATCATTGCCATGAGCAAGTACATCCGTGGATCGTTCTTGGCAGCTATCGTGGTTTATTCCATTTCTGGCTTCGTCCATTTTGAATTAAGATCGCGAAAATAAAGTTTTTGCGTTGTCTGGTTTTGCAAAGCGTGGCTGCTTCAAAGTCTTTTAATTTACTAGTTTCATTTTAGGTTTAACACAAAGGCACTAGCGTTTATTTGCAGTATAAATTAAAATTAAAATTATTCAGTTCAATTTTAATTTGTAATTTTTCAATTTTATACACATATTGCAGGTTATACATGTGTTTAATGTCTTTTGTCTTTAATGCACTCAATTGTTCTTTGTCTTTTTACTTTTTCATTTTCCTTTTCTTTTCTTTAAATGTGCAGTCGGCACTATTGAGTGATTTTAATTATTAAATATTTTCAGACGAATTAAATTTGGTGCGTGTTGGCACATTGGCGACCGGCATACGACTGATGCCGGCCTATCTTTATTTAGTTACTTGTGTCATTACTATTGTGCGAGCAACATATTACAAATATTATTGGACCTTTACTTATACATCTAACAATAAGGTTTATACTGGAACTAATAGTGTTACTTAAATAACAAGCGTAACAACATATTTAGATTTACAATTCCAGTATTAAATGACATTTGAATTTGATAGCGATTCATGGAGATCGTTTATAAGATTAGGAATTTTTCTAACAACATTTTTGTGTTGGAACACTTTGTTGAAAAATCAAATAAGGAATATATATTATAATTACATTATTCCAAAGTGTTCAGAGATGCGTAAATATAGTATACAACTTGCAGATTTAGATGCAACTTATGATTATGAGTCGGAAATTGATCTTACTCGTCTATTGTTTGAAATTTCAAAAAAGATGGGTAAAGAAATAAAAAGAGATTTCAATACTTTTAGACCACAATTTCACCAGAATGTGAAACTTGATAAGAAATGAAATGTTTCGAGGAAAGTAAAAATAATCCTTTAAGTCAGTCTTAAGTAAACGCTTGCCTAGTATACTTCAAAATGGAGCTAACTTCTAACTTTGGATTTAAAACAATTGCTAAAAAAATCGATGAATTTTCAAAAGAGTTCGATGAAATGATTTTTCCCGAACATCATGAACTGTTGGAAGAATATCGAGAATTTTTCTTGCAGTACGAAAACTGTCATCTGCTTAAATCTAAATATGTCGAACACCTTTCAGCATGCTGTTGGTCATCCGACCTGGCCACAGAGGAAGTTGATACATGTGGTTGTTTTTACTACAGTATGCGTCTTACAAGACTAGAACGTTTAATTGCGAAATACAGAAACTTAAATAAAAGATTAAACAAAAAACATTTGAGTCAGTAAAAGACATAATGCAAGAATAATAGGTTAAAATAAAGCATGAAATATTTTAACTATACAATAAGCACATTTATGTATCTTAGTAAAAAAAAAAATAAAAATATTTATAAATAAAATAAATTTTATATTACAACTTCAACCAAAACTATCTCTTTTATTGATTTTAAAGTCAATACAGGATATAAGATTTTTCCTAGCAATTGACTAATAATTAAAACAGATATAAAGAAACAAAGATAAGAAACGTACGCACTAAAAAAGTTGAGTATATGTAAGAAAGAGATGGCGCTAAAATTCAAATGCTACGGCTACAGGATTGGTTGAGAGTATTTATCTTATGGATAAAGGGGACCAATCAATTATCACCCCCACCTGCTTTTCATAGACGATCGTGTACAGAATAACATGATTGGACGTGTCTTATTATACTTACATACGGAGGATCACTATCCCCCTCTAACACTTTCAAATCTTTGACTACGAGTATGAATGCTCTTGTTAAGAATCTATGTATTGACCTTGCTGCTGCTGCTGCGAAAGAAAATTCCAATCCTTTGCTCACTGACCCTTACGATCACGAAATTCGTTGTTTATGGCTTGCTTGCGGGTGTGTAAAACAACGCACATCAAACAGGCACTCACTAGACTCTATCCTTGTTTTCGTTGCTCACTTATTCTTACTATCATACAAATTCGTTTTTTATTGCATGCAGGTGTGCTTTGTAAAGCGTATTAACAGGCACACAATTGTCTCTAACAATTCTTAGTAAAATAGCCAAAACAGATCCTTTGAGCACCGATTCTCACAAATCCTGGTGTGCTTGTTGCTGCTATTGTTAATAACAATGCGAGATAGGAATGTTTTCTCCCTGACTATGATGTACTAACCAACCTTGACTGTGTTTTGATTTTTGACTGACAAAATTATCAATCCTTTGTTCTCAACCCTCCTTTGACTTTGATGCACTCACAGGTGACCACGCTTGATCTGATGAAATTCTCAATCCTTTGGTATCCACCCCTGGTATTTTTTTAAAAGGGTCAAAAAATCAGCGGGGGGTAATAAAAGGGTCAAAAAAAAAAAAATCAGCGGGGGGTAATTAACCTGTCAAAAAATCAATTTAATTGGTGTAATGAAAAGGCGGCATCTTTGTCCCAAAACCGCCAGTTCCCTACTACTCACTTCTATATTACATCCGAATGTAAGAACACACATAGGAGTTTGGTGTGACTTTATTTGCATCACCATTTCGTCTTGATGGAATTTAATGTATTCCGCAAATAGCTCAAAGTTTATCTTACACGATGTGTATAAAGACAAAACATTAATAAGCTCCGATGAGGCGTCAGTGAGGAATTCTTTCCTCACGCCTGTTATCAAACGATAACGTGAGATTGCGGTTTTAAAACCCACCTGAAATCTGCTTAACAGCACTATTCACAGGTATAAAAACACGCATTTTGTGGGTATTGGATCTTAAATGTCAATTCCACTTTGGGTGTCTTGGTGGAGGTGGTGGCGAATGTGTTGAGGTAGGCTGTGTTGTTTATGGTAGGCGTGGTGGCCGTAGTTGTGATGGTAGAGGTGGTGGCGATGGTGTTGAGGTACGCTGGGTTGCCGTTAAGAAAGTTGTTATGGGTGGCGGTCGTGTTTGAATAACACTCGGCTAGAGCGTTTAGGCAGGCTGTGCAGCAAATCGTTTTCCTCCAGGTTCCTGAAGTGTTTGGTGCTGCGCTGTCCTTAAAGCATTCCGCTAAGGCGCTTAGGGAGGCAGTGGTGTACACAATTTTGTTGTTTATGTTTGAAGACATTTTAATATATTTTTATTTCAGGTTACATTTTTGAAAATTAAAAAACCCCAGTGAATGAAAACACTTTATTTGAAAACAAAACTAGAAGTTACTCGTATGAATTTTCTGAGCTAGTGATTGTTAATTCAACCAAAACTAGCTCTTTTATTGATTTTAAAGCCAAGCCAGGACATAAGATTTTCCTAGCAGTTGACCAATAATCAAAACAGATATAAATAAGCAAATTTTAGAAACGTACGCACCAAAAAAGTTGAGTGCGTCTAAGAAAAAAAAAAGAGGACGCTAAACATTTTAAATGACAACCCTATAGGTTTGGCTCGTAGGATTCATCATTCAAGGGGACCAATCAATTAAAATCCTACCTGCATTTCATAGACGCCCGTGTTTTAATATATTAATATAAGTAGTATCACTTTTCCCCTCTATCACTTTCGCTATGACTCACATGGATGTTGCTGTTGTTTTTGGTATTGCAGTTGACCATAATAAGCGGCTTTATGATTATATGATCTAAGTGTACATAGACTCAAATAGTTCTGATCGCAATTTTGGCTTGTGTCAGCCATTTTAGTATTATTATTTAGGTATTTAGTTGTCGTTGTGTCTTAACGTTTGTTTGCAGGGTAATGTTTGTTCTGTCGTCTCCCAATGCCCATGGCCTCGCCACCGCCTAAGGCCCCGCTTGCGGTTCCTCCCCCTGTTCTTTCACCGGGTCCTCTACTGGGTCCTCCACCGGGTCCTCCACCGCGAAAACCGACCAATTGGGAATGCTAGAATCTAACATTACAGAGCACTGAAAAGCACTTTAACATAGTCGATACCAACAAGATTTTATACTTTTAGAGAGTTCGAACCGCGATTTTCCAACTAACTTACTAGCTCTGGAATCTGGCGATTTTACTTTCTCGGGGGACTGCCGTCGAGAGCGAATTCGTCGTCATTCGACTTGCTGGCATCGCTACGACATCAGCTGCCGTAGCATATCCAACCCAGTCGTATTGTGTGTATGAGTGTGATTCCTGCTGATTTTAGCGCGCAGAAGATTTTGATTTTACTGTGCGCCCGAGTATTTCATGCATATGAGCGTGTGTGTATATTCTTCTTGTGTATAATTTGTTTGCATGTCTCTTGCTTATCGCTTTTGCCGCTAGCCGCAGAGCAACACTAGTGCGTATTGACATACATATGTATATATATGTTGAAATGTGCGTTTGATATGTTTTCTGCAGTTTGGTGGACTTGGGCTTTGAAATTATTGTTATTTTGTTTCGGCTAGCGCGCATAAGATTGTGTGTGTGTCCCTTTTTGTATTCATGTGCTTATATAATTGTATGCGTAGCCTTTGCATTGTCATTCATTGACCTGCAGCGATCATTATGAATTTCGGCAAACACTAAATAAGCTTAGGACAATTTCAATTAATTAAAATAATTTATTTTAAAATGTATAATATTGGTAAATTCAATTTCATTATCAATATTATATAATTGTGTCGCCTTCCCACATTTAGCTCACTCCATGCATTTTATTCCTTGAGCTACCCACAGGATACTTGGTAATTTTTAAGGGACCGGAAGTATGTGAGCTGCTAGAAGCGCTCGAAAATTAAATTAAAATTACCTTAGTAAAATAATAGTTTTTATTTTGAATTTTTATTTATTTTTTTTCTTTTGGTTATTTAGTTTTTCTTTTCTTTTTTTTATTTAAGTAATAAATTTATAATATATATAATACTAAGATAACAATAAATCAATATAAGGGAATTTTCGTTTTTAATTACATTAAATTTAATTTTGTTAAAACAGTACCAATATACAACATACCAATCAAGCCTTCATTATTTTTAGTTTGTTTGTACCCTCCGTTGCTCCAATTAATTTGTCCATTGTGTTTTTTCGCAGCAAAACCGAAAGAAAGTAATTTAGTATATATCTCCTATGTTCACTGCAGGTATGCGTCTCGGAAAACCAATTGCAAAATTTAACATTGTTATTTGCGTGTCTAATGCATTCACTATATATGCTTTCTTTAATTTTCCTAGCATGTGGACTTATTTGAAATGATGCATGAAAAACTCGGTAGACTATTTTAACTAAGTCGAAAAATTCGTCCTGTGGGGCCTTTAACTTTAAATAATTATTTAATGTCTTAAAATTTTTATTAAACAAAAAGAGCTCCGAATTCTCACAATTTGTAATCTCATCCTTCAGTAAGTTTTGGCAAGTGTTACATTTAAACTTTTGTTGCAATCTATACACAACAAAACCTGCAAAATACCGCAAAGAATTCTCACTACTGGAACTCATTGATGTGGAAGGGATATTATCGGATGCAACACGTATATTTTTCATTGTGTTTGAACTTTGTTCTTGGTTAAGCAACTGTTCTTCGTTTTTCTTTACTGCATCACCATGCAGAACTGCATCATTCAGAAGCTCCCGTGTGGTCTCGTCAATTACATTTATAAGCAGTGTGTCTTCATCTGGCTCGCAATAACTTCTGGTTGTTATTGATGTTATCAGCTTCATTGACAACATTTTTGAAACTATCGCGTTAAATTCGAAGAGCATTGGATTATTGTTTGATGCACCTCTGCTTCTTATGAAATAAAACAGGTTTTCCAGTACATCTTGATTTAATCGCGTTAAAATAGAATAGAAGACATTCGAGTTTTCATCCCGAATTTCTTGCGTGATCTGTAAAACAGAACTAAAAGAAAAAATTATTCCATAAAGGCAGTATATTTTATTGGGATATTGACATCCTTGGAAATATTATTTCATGTAAATTATATATTTTTAAATCGGGCTGTCATTTTGTAATGCCGACTGAAATTGGTTTTTATTGTACAAGCTGTTACTATTTAAGCAATCAAAAAGTTTATTTAATTTTTCAAAAAATAATGCTGTTGAATGGGCAACATCTTTACAATTGTCAAACTCGCCATTATCAATTAATGTTTTAATTGCCGAAGACACCGTGTGGCTAAAAATGTGAGTTGCATATTTTACTTTTATTTTTTCAAAAGAATTTGGATGGACATGCTTTCTGGTTGTTTTCGGGCATAATATTGTAGAACTGTTGTTGTTGTCGATTTCAAATAATTTAACAACTATGTGCCACGACACCGTACCGTCAGGGGTATTAATATTATTGCGCATTAAAATATTTCGAATGGATTTGTATAAATTTGGAACATCATAAAGGGTGTAGATTTTTTTATCATTTAATGAAAAATATGGCTTTTTTCGCTTGCCCCTAGTTTTGTAAAAACTGTCCGGTTATTCAAGCCTTGATCACAAACAATTGCTCGAATTAGCACATACTTCCAATTATCATACAATTGCCTTATCATGAACACAGCAATTTGCTTGCACATCGCGTTTGTTTTGCCAACACCGTCATCCTCAAAGCCTTCCACTTCATCACGGGTAGAATTGTAGTACAATCCTCTTCTTATATGGATTTCGTCAAATAATAATACAGCTTGCTTGCTTTTTTCTTCCATACTTGAAAAAATGGATTTTAATGAGCTCGACAAATTCTCATTAAACCCTGGCACCATATATTGAATGGGAGCCCATCTTTGTAATGATGTCTTGGACGGTAAATTTAACTCCAAACTATCCCGCATATAATCGTACGTTCTCGATGAATAGAAATGTATGCTCTGTGCAACAATCTTCTCCTCTTCTTTCCATGATTTTCTTTTCTTGATCAACATTTTGCAAACTAATTTAAAATTTTCGGACACGTTTTGTTTATTGTCTATCATATCAAGAATGTTTGTGCGGACCCGACATTGATTTGAAAATCTATGTTTTTGCATTCTTGGAAATCTAAGTGAATTTTGCAGAGTTTGAACTTTTTTCTTGAAATATTTTACTTAAATTTTTTCATTTTTTAGTCCTTGTGACATCTCCCAATACTTGTTTTTGTAATATAATTCAGTTTTTTCTTTTTTTAGGCAATTTGAGCAAAATTCATTTGTTTTTGTTGTTGATAAAAGATTCCCACTTATTCTACTTTCAAATCGATTCCGAGCGTTTTGCATTCCTGCATTTCGATTCCGAGTACGATCGGATCGTTTTGAAAACGAGTAGCAATGAGCACTCGAAATGAAAATGATTTTGCCTTTTAAGCAACTAATGTGTGTTTTTGAGCCCTGAAACTATTTTTTACTTAATAAATATACTATTGGCAATAATTTTGAATTATCATTCGTAGGGCCTGCATATTATTGTTCATTTGTACTTTTTTTTTTAGTTGTACACCTAAAATTTATTTGCGTTGTTATTTACACAAGATTTTGTTAAAATAACTATAAAAACTTGATTACTATATATGATAAAAGTTTAGCTAAAGCAAAAACGAGTAATTACACGAATATAAGTAAACTAAAACTATCTGTGCTGTGTAAGGGCAGCCCTAATACTCGATTTCTATCGAGTATTTATGAATTATCGGTGCGGTAAACAGCTGAACTCAATCATATATTCAAAATTTAAGTAAACGAATAATTAGTTGTGAATATTTAATACGATTTTTTGCGTTTTTAGGGGCAAAAACCGAAACGCAGAGCAAGAAAGCTTGCTATTGAGTTTAATTGAAGGAAAACCCGGACGTGGCAAAAGGTTTTACCAAAGGGGATAAGGTGGAAATTGGTGCAATGTGGGAACCACTTGCCAAAAACTTGAATGCATGTGGGCCTCCTTGCAAAAATACAAATACAATACAACCAACGACACCCGGAAATCCAAATATTTTAAAAAAAAACAGTTTCGACTCAACTATTTTGCCGGCAGACATCTTCATGCTAGTATGTTCTTTACATATAGAGGATTCAAGAGCGTCGATGACGTTATGTAGCACTTTTGAAAAAGTACTCCTGCCTATGGTGATGTTGAAATCTTTTGCCGCTGCTAGCTGATATGTGCCAGTTGCTAAAAAGCGTAGAGTTGCTGCAAGCTTCATTGTTGGGTCGATGAGCCTATTATTGTTTATTATCTTGGCATTAATAGATTCCAGTAGCATTTTAAATGTTTCTTTACTAACCCGAAACGACTCCTGAAATCTATAAATTTTAAATAAAATATGTTTACTATGAAAATAACGACCAACTTACTTAGAGTCCAACATTTCCATAACGTTGGTGCTTTCTTGGGCTCCTAGCAATCGATTAATGCTTCTAACATTTAATTTAGCAAGACGTTCTCTTTCTCTTGCTGCTAATATAAGTGCTGCCGGCATGTTTAATAGCTTTTATTTATTTATTTAATGTCAGCTAT
>JAWNNU010000205.1:0-141997 GCA_035044585.1 Scaptomyza polygonia | reverse complement strand
ATCGGAAAAGCAGAATTGCAAGCGTAGCACAGCTAAAACCCTTCCAGCCAGACGGAGAAGAGGCCGAAACGAGTCGGGGAGAAGCATAACCAGAGAAAAAAAACCCCAACAAAACTTTTATACTAACCCACTACGTTTCAAAACATACAACTAAAATTTTAATAATAATTCCGTAATAACCCACAATTATGTTTCTCCCAACAGAAATGAGCAAAGAAACAATACTTAAACTAGAGGAAGGCACGCACCGTCGAACGAAGTTGACGAAGGTGGAAGAGGCTTGGGGCGCGCACGAACCAGCCGTGACAACATACGTGCACGAGGAAGAGGTGACAGACACGTTGGAAGGCGTCCACGTGCTACAAAAGGTGGTGACAACCACAATTTTCATGAAAGCTCGAGAGGAAGGGAGCCCCAACGACACCGCCGAACCAGAAACTGAAAAAAACGAAGAGAGTGAGGAAGAAGGTGTGCTGGGATGGGAAGATGGACTAGAGGAGATAGCAAAGGAGACTCCACGACAATCGAACGAATCGAATCGAAGTATGGGCCCCGGGACTATGGTCGGAGGCAACGGACGACGACGACGACGACAAACCGTCGAGTAGCGCCGCAGCCGAGCGACGACAAGCGCCCCTTACCCCACGGTCGGAGGAGAACCTTACCCCGGCATATTCCGACGAGAACACAGGAGCGCCACCCGAAGTCCCAAAGAATTGGACGTGCCACCGAGACACAAGCATCGTGACCAAGCGGGCCATCGAGGAAATTAAACAACCTGCGTGCACGCAGCAGACGAACATCGAGGGACCGGCTTGGGGTGACCGTAGAAGAAACAGTTTACTCCGTGACCAAACACCCGGACGGAAGGGTCACAGTCATGAAGAAAGGGGTGGGGGGGGGGGGTGTGAAGTACGTCCAGCGTGAACCTCCCTCACATACATATACAATCAATAGATATAAGACAAAGAAAGATTTATGAAGATAACAAATTAATAGACATAAGGCAAAAAATATTACTTAAGAAGGAAAAAAACAAATGAAATTAACGAAATACTTAAGACAAGCCAACAAGTTATACAATTAATAATTAAGTGATTAAGTAATGATTAACACTAGATAAACACAAATGAATTACAATTTACTCTTAGAATAAGGAAAGAGAATAAGAATAGGCTAAGCAATGCAGCCAGCGCAGCAAGAGGGCCGGGCAGCGAAGCCAACGACAAAGAGCGAGGGCGCGCTTGCGACACGCGACCCAATTGTCGCGAGCGAGGGCAGCGCCAGAAGCACGCTGACCTGAAGTGCGAGACCGGCAAAGTAGTGAGTGAGAGAGCGCGCAACCGAACAGACGCGGTCGTGGACTAAAAGATCGCACCAGAGAAGTTTTATAAGTAGGAATAGAGGTCAAGGCGCAAGAAGCGTGGAAAGACTTAGAAAATAAAAGGAAAGTATAATAACCGAAAAACCCGCACGCGTTTGTTTGGGGTTGTTAGTGCTAAGAGAAGGGTTAAGGTGCCAAACAAATCGGTGGCCAGCATTTAACAAAGTGACAGCGCGATATGCGCGACTGGAGGCGACAGTACAAAGGTTGACCTTGTACGACCCCTAACCGCATCAAAGCATCGGGTCGAATATCACGATACTTACCTCCATTTCGCGAGCGTCCCTGATATTGAATACAAATATCTTGTGACAAGGGCCGTGGACAGACTGAGATCTGTACCCCGGCAAAATAACTACTTTACAGTATTTATCTAACTTGACTAGGTTTTACGCTAAGAACGAGATAGATTGTTTTATTGTCTATTAAATGCCACCTATAACTTAACAGGGAAATCGTTCGGATTGAATTTTTTCTCTTTATAACTGATTGTTTTAGTATATGATAATTGTCAACCTACATACCTTTTCCACAGAAGGTTCAATAATTTATCAATGTTTCATTAAACTACTTTTATGTTAAACATTACACTTTTTAATGATTAGTCTCGATTTCAGGATCTTCCAACTCATTACTAAAACTATGAATATTTCGTAGTTAGTTTCCATTAATTGATGGACGGTTATGATTTTATTATTTGTTTTTACTCTCATTGTCGTATTTATTAACGAAGTGTATTAAACTGGCTTCAGTTTTGATTTATGAGTATCTTAACATTAAATGATACTATATTAAATTTAAGAACAGCACCTCGTTGTTCAAGATACCTTTATATTAAGGCTCATTTTTTCTTCTAACCTTTTTTTTTTTTTTTTCTAATACAAACGTATTTGCTCTTGTTCTCAAAACTAATTTTCGCTATAGGATTTTTATATTCATGAAGCCGTTCTTATATGTTTTATTCTTATTAACTTTGTATTATTCCTAGATTGAGGTATCAAAATAAGGTTGTGTTGCGATAAATGTCAAGACTATGTAAAAAGTAGCTGTTTTCCTTAATGGGCGGTAAAGTACTAAATATTTTTAATTGTATTATGTTTTGATCATTATATAGGTCAATTTACACCGGGTTGGTTTAAACACACGTTGATTGCATGTTGGTATTTGCAGAGGTTTCTATTTCCTTTATATAAGTCGTTAACTACCGCTTGATCTTTTGTGCTAATTTTAAGGTAAGGACTGATTTTTATAGAGTATTAATTGGGGGAAGACTCCAAAGAATAAGGTTTGGTTTGGTTTTGGTTGATTTTAAGAAACTGTATGATAGGGTTTATCTCGCTTTATATGGGTGTATTGTAGAGCACTTCATGTGTGCAGAAAGTTTCTTGTTAGAAAATGTTCTTTATGATTCCACTACTTGCCTTAAGCCCATTTTAACTTTAAATTTCACTTACATAAAAAACGCTTACAGTCAATTACAGTAATTAACAGTAGAGTATGAGTCCTGGTTCTAAGACCGTTTAGACTTCATAGCTCTTATGAATTTAGATAATCCAATAAATGTTCACGCTCGGATTTGGACATTGTGCCAACATCATCTCAAGAGCAATACAAAATTATAATCAAAAAAAAGTTAGTTTTTATTTTTAAGCTACTTAATTCGTGAGAGTGCGCAAGAATAGTCCTATATTCATTAAGATAACACAGAACATTATTATAGTGCTTGTTAAAGCGGTATTTAATAGGCTATAATCTTTTATGATTCTTGTGGTTTATAGCTCGGACTTTGAAAAAGCGAGATAACGTTGTTCTTTATATGAAAAAAATTATTAAGGTTACTTGCAAGATTTTAGCTTCACTACGTTCTGGTTGATTGCTTAATTATTTTTTAGGGCATCAATTTTTTTTTTTTTGACTTCATTTGCCTTGGTAAGACTTCAAAATAGTGTAAAGGGCCATTTTGGTATTGTTTATTGATTTTTTTAAAATAATTTTTTGTATTTTTATTTACTTGCTTTTTGTTCTTATGCATTGGCTCATAATTTAAGTGCAAGCCAATTTTAGAACCAAATCATAGTTTTTTTTCTATACAGCATAAATAGAAACATCCTTAAGCATCCTTTATTATTGATCAATATTTTGATCAGCTGCCTGTCGTAGGCTGCCTAGGTCTGTTTGTCCGTTCATATGCAGTCTATTTTTATCTATTTAGATTAAACTTTGTTTAGAATCCAGCTTTTTGATGGTTTTTGCTTTTTTGATTGCAGCTTATTCATTTTTCAAAACCACTGAGATCAGATCCGCGAAATATATAATTTAGCTAACATAAGTGTATACAATACATTCTGCCTTCCGACGATGGTTGCCTTGTTTTTTTATATTAAGCTTTTGTCTTTCGTTGATGACGGTTGTGTTTTTGAGCGCTCTCAATATGTTATTGTTTTCTTGTGTTTGTGCACGGAGTGTTACTTGGTTTTATTTGGTAAACGATTCTAGCAGTGATCGCAAATATACGATGTATATATTTACGTGTGCATAATAATAGTTGCTGACTTAAATTACATTTGAAGTTGCATTAGAACCAACGCTGCAGTTGCTTTAAAAAAACATATGTGCATACATACATACGTATATTTGCATTTGCTTATTCTGTGCTGGTTCTGTGTTTTCTTTCGTCCACTAACAACAAACACCTTGTCTAATTTTCTTGCTCTTGCACACCAGCATCAGTCCTCTCCCGCTTACGTCCGCTCTTAACCGAAGTACTTGTAGTTGTATCTGCCAACGCACTTACGCTCTCTCGCTCTCTTGGTTTTTACCATTTTATCGTGCTCATTGCATAAACTCCTTCACACTTACTTTCGTGAACCCTACATCTTTTTGATAGAGCATATTACTTTTTCATATAGAATACGTTATTCGGCAGGTTAGGGGTGCAATGCGAAGTGAAATTTTTGCGACCACTTTCGCCGCGTTCATTTCGATTTTTTTATACTTTAAACATACCCAAATGGAATCTCATTTATATAGGAGTTAACTGAATTTGTTAGCTTTCGAACAGTATATAAAGTATAATACTGCTATATATAAAGTTTTTGAATCCATAAGTAAATGAAATTTTAAGCGCAATACATTTTTCGGCAATTTTCATATGCGTGTTTTATGCACATGTATTAGCAATAAGTGCGAGCGGGCGCGATAGTGATAGCTATAGCAGATAGACTGTGCATATAGTGTTGTTTCAGTTGCCCTTGCGCTCAGTGGTGTTTCGAAGCAAGCGGCGTGCCAACGCACTGTGGGCATTTTACCAAAAAATGGCATTAATTAATGGCTTGCAAACCACGCAAGATATTTTGATTTGGTTTTTTGCGTTAGGTTTGTAAGAACCAAAAGAAAATTATTTTAATAAAATTGGATTGTTGCCGCCCTTTGTTTTCAACATATCAGGCCCAAATCTGGGAGTTAAGCTTGTTTATATAATAATACAATGTTATTTTAAAAATTATCGAGATCGGCTAACTATTAAATTTTTACAAGAGATTTGCATAAACAAGTAGATAATTTTAGGACATTTAAAAATTAATAAATGACAGTTTTTTTTTGTCAAAGTGCCCCATAGTGCAGCAGCAATAAACAACGGTAAAGTTTGTGAAGCAACCGCGATTCATTTCTCATGTTGTCTCATATTTTGTCTTATACTGATTAATGCAATCCAACTTAGAAGGGTTATATAAACTGAATATGAACTTTGTGCAATTTTATATTTTGAAAGTAAAAGGAGAAGAGTGTAAGTAGAAACTACTTCCATATTATTTAGATTTGTCATATAATACTTATGAAATCTATTTATTATAAAAGTGAAATGCAACAGCGTGCACAACAACAGCAAGAGCAAAAACAACAACAAGTACATCTGTCACAAGCCATGTAAGTTTGGTCTTTAAACAATTTCAAATTTGCCGTTAATTAAATTTATTTATTATAAAAGTGAAATTCAGGAACACCAGCGGTATATAAGACCAAGCTTTTATCTTGTTTCGTATCAAAAGGCAAACGACGAATTCAAAACAAGTAGAAACGTTGCAGTCGGACGCACCCGACTGCGGTATACTCGATACCAGTAGTAAAACAGATTAAAAGAGAGCTGATTGCAATGGTGTGTGGATACGGCAGGGGTGTACGCTGCCTCAACGATTGCCTGGTGCAGATGGGGATGCCAAAAAGCTATCTTCCTTCCAAATTTGGTGACTCTAGCTCAAAGTTTGTTAAAGGTAGGGGCTGGGGCGGTATGGGGGCGTGGCATCAAAATTTTTGCTACAGATCTATGTATCATGTCAATAGCTATCCTCAAACCGAATTTGGAGACTTTAGCTCAAACTTGGTAAAATTTGGGGGAAGGGGGGATGGGGTTGGTAAGGGGGGGCGTGGCATCCAAACTTTTGCTGCAGATCTATTTATGATGTCAATAGCTATTCTCAAACCGAATTTGGTGACTCTAGCTCAAAGTTAGTAGAATTTGGTAAAAGGGGGGCTGGGTGCTGTGGGCTGGTATGGGGGGGCGTGGCGTCCAAAGTTTTGCTGCAGATCTGTTTATGATGTTAATTGCTATCTTCATACCAAATTTGGTGGCTCTAGCTCAAAGTTAGTAGAATATGGTGGAAGGGGGGCTGGGGGCGGTATGGGTGGGGGCGCCATCCAAAATTTTTGGGTTTCTTCACTTCCAATCTTGGCACCAAATTTGGCGGCTCTAGCTCAAAAAATGTGGAAAATATAGGCGTTTTTGATTTCAAAATGCAGGGGGCTCGGGATCAGGGGGGGCGTGGCTCCAAAACTTTCATGCAGTTTTTTGGGGATTGTTATTAGCTATCTTCCTACCAAATTTGGTGACTCTAGCCTTAACGCTTTGGAAAATATACGCATTCCCGTTTTTAGTGAAGCATTGGGGCGGTTTGGGGCAGCTTGGTCAGTATGGATTGGCGTGGCATCCAAAGTTTTTATGCATTTATTTTGGGGCTATAATCACCTATTTTGGCACAAAATTTGGTGGCTCTAACTCAAAAACTGTAAAAGATATAAGCATTTCTGTTTTTAAACTGCGGGGGGCTGGGGGCGGAATGGATGGGTGGGGCTCCAAAACTTTGATTCAGTTTTTGGGGGTTCGTTACCAGTTATCTACCTACCAAATTTTCAGACTCTAGCTCAAACACTATGGAAGATACACGCACTACCGTTTTTAGCGAAGCGTTGGGGTGGTTGAGGGCGGATAGGGCAGTATAGATGGGCGTGGCATCCAAAGTTTTTATGAATTGGGTTCGGGATCGTTAACACCTATCTTGGTACCAAATTTGGTGGGTCTAGCTCAAAAACTGTAGAAGATATGGGCATTTTTAGTGTTGAACTGCGGGGGGGCTGGGGGCGGTATGGGTGGGCGTGGCTCCAAAATTTTTGATGCAGTTTTTTGGGAATTATAAATAGCTATTTTCTCCCCAAATTTGGTAGTTCTAGCTGTAAGGGCTTGCGAAATAGCTGGATCTATCGATTTCGCGTTATCGAGTTTATCGATTTACCAGCCCCCTAGTTATCGTAGAACTCCAATCTTGACACTTTAATTTACTATGCCATAGATAAAGAGATTTGCAAAGTTTGAAGTCTCTAACTTGAAGGGTGTGGAAAAAAGTTGCGAACATACGGACGGACAGACGGACAGACACCATGACGGACATTGCACAAACCCAATATACTCTTTACCTTCGGTATCGAGTATAAAAATACCAACAGGCTGTGTCTCCAACACGGCCGCTAAGATTTTACGTAGAATACGTAACATTTCAAATTTATCAAACAAAATAGACGTAATGACAAAACAATGAAATTAAATTAAGAAAAAAAATATTTTTAAATGTATGCTGCAAACCATATCAATGCAGGTTGAAGATTGAATGTAGTTTCCATAAGTTCCTAGAAGTGTTTGTTTTCTCTCCTGATAAATTTCATACAAATATTAATAATATAAATGTATTTTCTACTCACACTTATTTCTTTTTACTTTCAAAATATTTTGTTAAATATAGGCGCTTTTTAGGAGGCATTTTATTATATTTTCTTTCTATTTAGTATATTGGTAGCGACTGTTTTGCACTGGTTTATTTTTCGTGAATAAACACACACACTCATTTTGCCTCCCGAATCAAATACATACATAAATAGTCAAAAACAGCCATAAACCAACAACAACACGTGCTGGATTGTCGTAGCTGAGGCCCAAAAAATGCACAAATTAACAATACCCCTTGTTCAAATATAATAATCATCAATAAAAAAAATAAAATATATAATTTAATATATAGATAATATATTTCAATTACTTACAAAAAAATCGATTTAAATGCTAGTTTATTAAATTATCTACAACGTGTTTAATTGATTATGAACGCCCTACCTTGTTGCCAAAATATGAACAAACATATTACACAGACATAATATTGAAGTAATCACGTTTTGCTATTTAACTGCACAAAGTTCATATTGAGTTTATACAACCCTTCTAAGTTGGGTTGCATTAATCAGTATAAGTCAAATGTTGAGACGACATGAGAAATGAAGCGCGGTTGCTTCTTTTTCGAACACACACAAGCTTTTACCGTTGTTTATTGCTGCTGCACTATGGGGCGCTTTGCCAAAAAAAACTGTCATATATTTATTTTTATATGTCCTAAAATTAACTTCTTGTTTATGCAAATCTCTAGTAAAAATTATATAGTTGGCTGATATCGATGATTTTTTTAAAAAAATTTAGTATTATATAAACATGCTTGACTCCCAGATTTCGACCTGATATGTTGAAAAAAAAGGGCGGCAACAAGCCAATTTTATTAAAATGATTTTCCTTTGGTTCTTACAAACCTAACGCAAACAAGTAGAAACGTTGCAGTCGGACGCACCCGACTGCAGTATACTCGATACCAGTCGTAAAACAGATTAAAAGAGAGCTGATTGCAATGGTGTGTGAATACAGCAGGGGTGTAGGCTGCCTCAAAGATTGTCTGGTGCAGATGGGGATGCCAAAAATCTATCTTCCTCCCAAATTTGGTGACTCTAGCTCAAAAATAGTAAAATTTGGGGGAAGGGGGGCTGTGGTTGGTAAGGGGGGGCATGGCATCCAATCTTTTGCTGTAGATCTATTTATGATGTCAATTGCTATCCTCAAACAGAATTTGGTGACTCTAGCTCAAAGTTAGTAGAATATGGTAGAAGGGGGGCTAGGTGCTGGGGGCTGGTATGGGGGTTTTGCTGCAGATCTGATTGTGATGTTAATTGCTATCCTCATACCGAATTTGGTGACTCTAGCTCAAAGTTAGTAGAATATGGTGGAAGGGGGGCTGGGGGCTGGTATGGGGGGGCGTAGCGTCCAAAGTTTTGCTGCAGATCTATTTATGATGTTAATTGCTATCCTCATACCAAATTTGGTGACTCTAGCTCAAAGTTAGTAGAATATGGTGGAAGGGGGGCTGGGGGCGGTATGGGTGGGGGCGCCATCCAAAATTTTTGGGTTTCTTCACTTCCAATCTTGGCACCAAATTTGGCGGCTCTAGCTCAAAAGCTGTGGAAAATATAGGCACTTTTGATTTCAAAATGCAAGGGGCTAGGGAACGGGGGGGCGTGGCTTCAAATTTTTGATGCAGTTTTTGGGGATCGTTAACAGCTATCTTCCTATTTGGTGACTCTAGCTTTGACTCTTTGGAAAATACACGCATTCCCGTTTTTAGTGAAGCATTGGGGCGGTGTGGGGCAGCTTGGGCAGTATGGATTGGCGTGGCATCCAAAGTTTTTATGCATTTTTTGGAAGTTGTAATCACCTATCTTGGCACAAAATTTGGTGGTTCTAGCTTAAAAACTGTAATAGATATAAGCATTTCTGTTTTTAAGCTGCGAGGGGGCTGGGGGCGGAATGGATAGGTGGGGCCCCAAAACTTTGATGCATTTTTTGGGGGTCGTTTCCAGTTATCTACCTACCAAATTTTGTGACTCTAGCTCAAACACTTTGGAAGATACACGCACTACCGTTTTTAGCGAAGCGTTGGGGTGGTTGAGGGCGGATAGGGCAGTATAGCTGGGCGTGGCATCCAAAGTTTTTATGAATTTGATTGGGGATCGTCAACACCTATCTTGGGACCAAATTTGATGGCTCTAGCTCAAAGACTGTAGAAGATATGGGCATTCTTGGGGTTAAACTGCGGGGGGCTGGGGGCGGTATGGGTGGGCGTGGCTCCAAAATTTTTGATGCAGTTTTTTGGGGATTGGTAGTAGCTATTTTCTCCCCAAATTTGGTAGTTCTAGCTGTAAGGGCTTGCGAAATAGCTGCATCTATCGATTTTGCGTTATCGAGCTTATCGATTTGCCAGCCCCCTAGTTATCGTAGAGCTCCAATCCTGACACTTTAATTTACTATGCCATTGATAAAGAGATTTGCAAAGTTTCAAGTCTCTAACTTGAAGGGTGTGGAAAAAAGTTGCGAACATACGGACGGACAGATGGACAGACACCATGACGGACATTGCACAAACCCAATATACTCTTTACCTTCGGTATCGAGTATAAAAAAACCAAATCAAAATATCTTGCGTGGTTTGCAAGCCATTAATTAATGCCAGTTTTTGGTAAATTTCCCACATTGCGTTGGCTCGCCGCTTGCTTCGAAACACCACTGAGCGCAAGGGCAACTGAAACAACACTATATGCACAGTCTATCCGCTGTAGCTATCACTATCGCGCCCGCTCGCACTTATTGCTAATACATGTGCATAAAACACGCATATGAAAATTGCCGAAAAATGTATTGCGCTTAAAATTTCATTTACTTATGGATTCAAAAACTTTATATGTAGCAGTATTATACTTTATATACTGTTCGAAAGCTAACAAATTCAGTTAACTCCTATATAAATGAGATTCCATTTGGCTATGTTTAAAGTATAAAAAAATCGAAATGAACGCGGCGAAAGTGGTCGCAAAAATTGCACCCCTAACCTGCCGAATAACGTATTCTACGTTAAAACAGTTTATTGTATGCGACAGGCTTTGGTTCGAAAAAAATGTATGTGTAATGAAGCCTCAACATAAACGCATAATTGAAGAACATTTTCCTTCTGAATGTGCTAATGAAGTTAATTTTAGCCATTATTGCAAAACTTGTAAACAATCTTGTGCCCTTAAAAAAATTTCAACTTTATGCAAATTTAACGGATTCAAATACCCAAGACTTTCCTTCATGCAAATCCGACGTTTACGTCACGAAATGGGAACGTACAAAATCATTGGTCAAATAATAAATGTACCAGTACAAATTGAAGAAATGGTAAAACAGTTGCCTCGCCAGCTTGATGATGACTATGCATTCAACGTCAGTATTAAAAGAAATATTTTACATAAGTCTACATATTTATGTGGTGAAGTAAAGAAAAGCACAGTTAAGGCATGGCTTTCTTTTCTGATTACAATACCGTTGTACAAACATTGCAACATTGAGTTTAATGTTGGAGCCTTAAATAGCCTTGATGGTGAACAACCTTCAACAAGCAGAGCACCTAACACCGTAGTTCGAAATGAAGAAATAGAACATCTAAGCACGGATAATGACAACGAAATGTTGTTGGCGCAACAACATACAATGTTATGGGACGAATCCAAAAATTTAGATATCGCACCAGCATAAAATATACAACCGCTAAGCATTATATTTGATTCATATGCTGAAGAACTATGTTTTCCAGCAATATATTATGTTCAACCCAGGAAGTTTAAACAAGGAGTCAAGGATACATCATTCAACATAGCCACCAGTGAAATAAAGCGTAGTGATAGACTTGGTGCTTTTTAACGCGAGATATGTTGGAAAATAGAGAGTTCATGGAAGCTGCAGTGGAAAAAAATTTATCTTTCTTTCAATCTATACCAAACTCTATGCAGTATTGGAATAAAAGGAAAAAGGACTTGTTCGCTATGATAAGACAACTCGGAAAGCCAACAATGTTTCTTACATTGAGTGCCAACGAAATACGTTGGCCCCATCTATTAAAAATTTTGTATAAAGCTACACTTGTTAATGATGACCCTATAATATGTTGTATATATTTCCATAAATTGGTGAACGTTATTATGCAAATACTGTCCTCAAAAAAACTGTTCAATCCTTTCAGGAAGTACCGAGTTTTGGATTACTTTAAGCGCATAGAGTTTCAGCATCGGGATAGTCCACATGCCCATATATTGTTATGGCTGGAAAACGCACCAGACGGGCCAATATCAGAAAATATGCCAAACACAGTCAAATTAATTACTGATTTATGTTCTGTGTCGTCCACTGACTTGCCAGGTACTTATTCTAACCAAGTGCATCAACATACATTTACGTGTTTTAAGAGAAGCCAGCACAAATGCCGTTTCAGTATCCCATATTGGCCTATGGATGTTACTAGAATTTTGTTACCGTTGGCAGAAAATGATAATCCGAGAGCTGTACTTAAATCTCAGGCTGAAACATTATACAAAAATCTTTCTAAAAGAATTTATCCTACTCTTCAAGATTTCTTAATTGATAACAACATAAACATGAATTATTATTTAAATGTCATTAGAGCATCTCTAAAAAGAGCAACTGTTATACATAAAAGAAATATGCAAGAGATTTGGACGAACACTTTCAATCCTTGGATAGCTGGAGTGCTGAACTCCAATATGGATTTTCAATTTATTCTCGATGAATACTCCTGTGCGGCATACGTTGTAGAATGTGTCAATAAAAGTAATCGTGGAATAAGTAATTTACATTCCAAACTCATTGAATTACAAGCACATCAACTGAACGAAGATTATTTAGGATTACTTAAAAAAGTTTGTATTAACATGATTAACTCTGTAGAAATGTGCTGTCAAGAAGGAGCTTGGTATTTATTAAGGCAGCCTATGTCTGAATCCAGTCGAGAAATTATATTCATCCCTACGATGTGGCCTGCGGACCGTCAAAAAACACATAAAAACGAGATCAAATGGACCGAGAAGAAATAAGCAACAACTCAACTGATATTTGGACATCAAATATATTGCAAAAATATGAAAGTCGGCCAGAAGAATTAAATGATATTTGTTTAGCTGATTTTGCCGCCTGGTACAAGTGGTCAAATAATGCAAATAACGCAAATTGTACCAAAAGGAAACAGTCACGAGTTTTACGTTACGTTCACTTCAACATGGTAAACAATTACTCTGAATATAAGCGCGAGATGGTTACTTTGTTCTTACCTTTTAGATGTACACACTGAAATTATAGACCATTGAAAATTTTTGCAATTATTCAATGAACGCAATGAAGAAATTTTAAGAAATTTCGCAAAATATGAAATATGTGATATTGCTAAACATATTGAACTCTATAACTCTCTAAACCAAGAATTGCAAAATGATCGTGAACTTCAGTTATTGGCTACAAACGATGCAAATAATGATGATTTTGATAGTATTCCAACCGGAACTATGACAGCCATAGTGCGCGAGCGTAAAAATGTTATGAGTTCACATGAATTCTGTCAGAAAATGCAATCAACAAACCCAGATCAACGAAATTTACTGTTGACACTCATGAATACCTTATTAAGTTCAGACAAAATTATACAAATTTTCTTTACTGGTGCAGCAGGTACTGGCAAACCTTTCACTCTGAATTTAGCAAAGGACATAACGAATCGTTTTACTCAAAGCCATTCGAGTAGATCTAACGCTTATGTCGCATGTGCTTCCACAGGGAAAGCAGCAATAGCAATTGGTGGTTCTACAGTACATTCCACATTTAGAATTGCAATTTCAAGAAGATCAAACGCAGCTTTGTCCAGGGAAACGATACAGAGCTATCGAAATGCTTTTGCTAATGTCAAAGTAATTTTTATAGATGAAATAAGTATGTTGAGTGCTGACATACTACATAAAATACACGGACGAATGTGTGAAATTACTGGAAATTCTGACACTCCATTTGGTGGGATTAGTGTAATATTTTGTGGTGATCTTAGACAACTCCCACCAGTAAATGCAAGATTCATTTTTAAACCAATAAAAGATTCCATTACTGGAGCTTTGCTTTGGCAATCCTCAAAATTTTACAATTTAACCAAAGTTATGCGACAAAGCGATATAATATTTTCTAATAATTTAACAAAAATTGGCAACGGTGAAGAGTTAGCTACTGAGGATGCTCTTCTAATAGAAAGTCGTTTTCGTACAACTGAGTGGTGCAATATAAATGTTCCAAATGCTTTACGGCTTTTCCATATCAATTCTGATGTTGATCAATATAATTTGGAATCGATTTCAACATTTGTTGTAAGCAGTTGCATAGAAGGCTACAGAACAAATGACGAATAAGTGAGTGCACGAACTAGGCTGCATGCATTTAGCATCACTGAGTGCGGAGGGTTGCCATATACATATATTGAAACTTTGCGTGGGAAAGCCTTACATGATAACATGTAACATCGATGTGGAAGACGGTATTGTAAATGGTGCAATTGGAATTGCAAAATATATAGAATATGATGAAAATGATGAAAATAATATCATTAGAGTATGGTTACACTTCGACAATACTGACATTGGACACAAATTAAAAATTAAATGTCGGCCATTAGTTGCAAGTAAACCAGCATTACTTTCTGCTGACTGGACGCCTATTACAAAGAGAACAGCGAAAATTTCAATAAACAACAGAACAAAATGCGCAAGAGTGCAATTACCACTGACACCAGCCTCTGCTTTAACTATACACAAATC
Source organism: Scaptomyza polygonia (assembly GCA_035044585.1). Taxonomy (NCBI): domain Eukaryota; kingdom Metazoa; phylum Arthropoda; class Insecta; order Diptera; family Drosophilidae; genus Scaptomyza; species Scaptomyza polygonia. The sequence goes on along the minus strand of JAWNNU010000205.1, from coordinate 127,794 downwards.
ACAAGGTGGCTCTTTTAATGAAATAGTCTATAAATACAAGAAAAGTCAGGATCAACAATTGGTTTATGTCGCACTTTCACGTGTTACAACTATTGAAGGCTTACAAATAACAAACGAAAATGATGACTTCACTTTTTATCATAAAAAAGGATGTAATTCGCCAAAAATGTTAGAATTAAAACAAGAGTTGGAACGTTTGAAAAACTATAAGTTACTTTCTGTAACTGATGAACCAAAACGATTTTTAACACCGAATCAGTATTCATTCATCTGCATCAATACGCAAAAATTGAAAACACATGTCATGGATATAGAATCAGAAACTATTTTACAAAATCCTAATTGGTTACTCTTCACCGAAACGTGGGTAAACAGCAATGAAGTCGTAAACATAAAAAATTTCAATTTGGTCCGCCAATATAAAACGAACGATGTCAGATCTGGTGGTGTTTCTATTTATTGAAACGTTTCCAATCCTTCAATTGTAGCACTTGATGGGCTGTCACACTTTTCAACAAACACCCAAGACCAATTTCAAGCAAGAAGTAACATAGGAGATTTATGTTCCACGGAAATAATCATAAACAAATACATAACAAAATATTACTTACAGCTGTTTATATACACCCAAGCATACCGCTAACACAAATATGTGAATTCCTTTCCCGATATTTATACCCATACAGTCATAACTGCAATAACAAACTACTTTCAACATTTGGTTTAAGTACTATGCCCATTATAATAGCAGGAGACTTCAACCTGGACATAATGCAAACCGAAAACAAATCTTTCTTTGAATTCATGAAAACTACATTTAATCTCCAACTAAAATCGCCCATCACATCCACAACCATTAAAAGCACATGCATTGATATAGTTTTCAGCAGACATATTGATGTCGAATGCCACACATACTTATCATATTTTTCATACCACAAACCAATAATTGTTAATATTAAGCAGTCATAAATAAAACAAAGTACGTATTGTGTATTATCACTGATATAAAGGTTTTGAATTTAATAATAAATTTTACTCCTTTTTATTTTATTTATTTATTTGTTTTGTCATTACGTCGTTTTTGTTTGATTATTTTGAAATGTTACGTATTCTACGTAAAATCTTAGCGGCCGTGTTGGAGACACAGCCTGTTGGTCTTTTTTGTTTTAATTGATATTTTTATTATTTCAACTCAAAATCAATATGCTAGTTTGCAGCAACAACTGCAAGTTACTTGGATCATCCAACCAAGACTTCATTCTGTGTAGATTGTGTGACAATGTTATACACATGAAGTGTTTTGGCTTTACGGCTAAAATACGGGACTGCTTAATTGCAGACACAGGCCTTAAATGGTTTTGTGGGTCCTGTAATGAGGTGGAGAAGGAGTCTACTCAATTCATGAGACAGACCTATGTAGGTTTTAAAACAATGCATACTGCATTTAATAACCTACATACCTCATTTGAAGAGATGCAGTCGAGATTCAAAAATGGCAGATGTTGAGTAATTCGCCGAAGCGTAAAAAGACTTCGGGGCCTAATCCGCTCAGTATTCCTCCTGTCTTGGTCACCAATCCCTTTTGATACCAATCCTTAATCCCCGAACGGGTTCAATTGCTTTTTTTTTATTTTTTTTTTTATAATTATTTATTTAATAAACAAGCTTTCTGTTACCTAAGTGGCAACTTAATCTAGTTTTACTTTTAAGAAAGGAACAATAGATCACAGATGTCACATTGGAATTTTGTATTATTTAACTTAGGATTCTAGTTGGTAGATCCTCTGGATGGCACCTTTTCAATCTTCTTATTCTAACCTTAGTAGTAAGTCGTCTAGCTAGTTTATTGGGGTGACCCCCTAAGCGTTGCTGGTAGTTTGTTGTAAGTTTCTGCACTACGTCCCCAACTTTTGGAACCTTTAAATCCCTTTCTATGTTACTATTTCGAATGTACCAGGGTGCGTTGCATATTCGCCTGAGTATTTGAGACTGGGCTACTCTTATTTTGTTTAAGTTTGCTTTTTCCGCAGTCCCGTAAATTTTGGGTTCAATTGCTAGCCCGTTAATGCTATTTAACTCGCCGGCAAGAAATCCCAACAAAAATCTTTCCCCAAATAATTTTACACCTGAGCTTTCTGTTCCAACAGCTTGTGTGCCTATTAATCCTACTCTAGGTACACCTGGGGCTCACAAGCCTCTTGTTGTTGTGCCCTTGAATAAATCTATTTTCGTGTCTAGGCTAGCATCTGACACTTCGTTGGATGATGTTAGTGCCTACGTTAAAAGTAAAATAGACTCACCACTTATAACTGTTGAAAAGTTTAAGTTTAAACAAGCCCGAACCATATCTTCTTTCAAATTGAGTGTTCCGCCCAAAATTTTTCTCGACAATTTGTTCTGAAAAGTTATGGCCACCACAGCTCATTGTCAAGGAGTATGTGAATAGGCGTAAAAGTAATAATAACGATAGTAGGATCAGTAGTGCACCGCCAGTTAGCCACCCTAATGTCTCAACTTCGGCGGCAAAAAACTAACAAAAGTAGTTAGCTTGAACCTATCAAAATGTTCGAGGCTTTAACACTAAACTATCTAAACTTTATGTAAACAGCTTATCCTTTGATTCACAGATAGTTGCACTCACAGAAACCTGGTTAAAACATGACATATCTTAATATTCCGTTTTGCCTAATAAGTATAACCTGTACAGATGCGATCGCACTTCCCGCAAGGGGGGCGGTGTTCTCATTGCCGTTGATTCTTGTATTTACTCTGAACAAATTCATTCTCATGATCATCCGGATATTGAGTTCATATGTTTTAACATATTATTTAGAGGCCGCTCTCTGTATATTACTTGTTCATATATTCCTCCCCATTCTAATATTAACATTTACATATCCCATCTGAATGCCCTACAGCTTGTGTCGTCGTGTTGGACGGATATGGATCAACTTATAGTGGTTGGTGATTTTAATTTGGCACATGTTGTATGGTCTGCGAATGACACATCTTCAGCGCAATTACCGGCAACTTTTGATGATTTTATTGATGGCCTTTTAGAGTTAGGCCTATCACAAGTTAACAGGGTGCATAACAGTAGTAATAAAATGTTAGATTTGATATTTGTTTCTGATTCTGATTGTAGTAATGTTAGTAGAGTACACCCATTAGTGCTTCCCGAAGATGCCTACCATTTATTTGTTTATTTATTTATTTATTTATTGTCAGCTATGAGCAGCTGACATGATAATAAAATTAATTTAAAATAATTATAATAAAAACAATTAAGTTTAAAATAAAATTTTAAGTTATATGTAGTTCTGAAAGTAAATTAAGGTTGAAACAATTATAAAGTTAACGTTAAAGCTCTGGGAAATTCAACAAGAAAATAAGTGGCCCAACATTTGTTGCGTGGATTGGGAAAAACCCAGAAAAACCCAATCAGACCAATGGTAGATTAGTGATTAGTGGTTACGATTAGGTAAGGCAGAAAGGATAGATCGTTTTAGTACTGGAGTCGAGGTCTCCAAAGAGACAAGAGAATAAAGTTTGTTATAGTCAGAACATAACACACGAAATGGTTCATGAATTAAATAGTTACTCGAGCAACGATCGAGGCTGAGGGGTAAAAAGTTACGTGTGGATCTAATGGGAACATTTAATTTTATTCGACTTAGAAGAACTGATGAGTCGATTTCACCATTGAGTAGATTAGTGACAAATACTACACCATGCATAATTCTACGGTTCAACAGGGAAGGCAGATTAAATAAAAGAAGTCTACTTGAATAGGGGGGTAGGTCTATTCCAGGAACCCAGTTAAAACATCTGAGCGCAAACAGAAGAAATTTCCTCTGCACTGATTCAATTCTATCCTGGTGAATCCCGTATTGCGGGGACCACACACAAGATCCATACTCCAGGATGGGACGTACCAATGATGTATATAGCGTTTTAGTGGTGTAGGGATCATCAAACTCTTTTGACCACCGCTTGATGAAGCCAAGTACATATATGGCCTTATTGACCATCGATGATATGTGAGAATCAAATTTTAATTTGCTATCAAGAATGATGCCTAAATCTTTAATTTCAAAAACGCGGACAAGTGGTGAAGCATCAAGCACGTAGTGAGCAGTATGAGGGGTACCTCTACAAAAAGTCATGATTTTACATTTTGAACAATTTAAATTAAGTAGGTTATAACGGCACCAAGTCGATAGTGCTCCCAAGTCCGACTGTAGTAAGTTACTAAGAGAATCATCATTATAGGTGAAACATAGCTTTACATCATCAGCAAACATAAAAACACGAGAATTAGTAATAACAGCAGGAAGATCGTTAATAAAGAGATTAAATAGCAATGGTCCTAAGTGACTCCCCTGAGGGACACCAGAGGTAACAAAAATAGATTTGGATACAGAAGATTTAAAAACTACTTTTTGTGTTCGGCCACACAAGTACTCAGATAGCCACGACAGGAGTTTTGCTGGAAATCCAATAATATTTAATTTTTGAAGCAACAAGGAATGACTAACAGAATCAAATGCCTTACTAAAATCTGTGTAAACGACGTCAGTTTGCATTTTGTCCTGAAACCCTTTGATAACTAGTGAGGTAAACTCAAGAAGGTTGGTGGTAGTAGATCTTCGCCTAACAAAACCGTGTTGATAAGGGGATAAAATTGAACTACATAAGTGCTGCAATTGGGAGCAAATAATTTTTTCAAAGACTTTCGGAATGGCAGACAACTTTGATATACCCCTATAGTTTTTAACGTTACTCTTAGAACAACTTTTATGAAGTGGAATAATAAAAGATTCCTTCCATATACCAGGAAACACAGCGGAGTCAACCGATAAGTTAAACAATTTATGTAAAGGTTTACAAAGTGAATCCGCACAGTGTCTAAGTATGCAACCGGGCACTCCATCTGGACCAAGCAAGAAGCCTGGTTTGATAGAGTTAAGGTCACTTAGCAGCGTACACTCAGTTATAACTGGGACATATATACAATTTGAGGTTTGCACTTGAAAAGGATAGGAATTATTGCTACTATACAAGCTCGATGAGTATACTGATCGAAAATACTCCGCAAATAGATCAGCCACTGCTTGATTGGTGCTTGCTTTTGTATTATTAAGGTAAACCGAGGATGGCAAGCATGAAGATTTACGTTTAGAGTTTACAAATTTATAAAACTGTTTCGGATCGCGGGAAAAGTTTGATCTGCAACGATTGAGATAATTGTTATAACAAAAAGTGTTTACAGAAATAAAATTAGACTTTGCAATTATATACGAGGATAAATCAATAGTATTTCCAGATTTTTTAAATTTTTTATAGGATCTTGTTTTCGCGTTTTTTAATTTTGAAAGTTCCCTCGTAAACCAAGGTGGTTTATTTTCACTTGATGGAACAGTGAGTGGAACACATATATCCAAATGCGAATTCAAAATCCTGTAAAAAATGGCAATGGCAGTTTCTATATCACTACAAGAATACAGTTGAGACCAATTAGTATGTTGAAGCAAATCATTCAATTTAGTAAAGTCAGTTTTACGGAAGCAACGTGTCTTTGAAGAATTGTTAGATGCTGGTCTAAGGTTAATAATTTCAAAGGAAAGTTCTAAGGTTGGATGGTAGGTATCTTCGGGAATCACTAGAGGGTGTACTCTACTAACGTTACAACAATCTGAATCAGAAACAAATATCAAATCTAATCTAAATCATTTTATCACAACTGTTACGCACTCCGTTAACTTGTGTAAGGCCTAACTCTAAAAGGCCATCGATAAAATCATCAGAAGTGGCCGGTAATTGCGCTGAAGATGTGTCATTCAACGACCATACAACATGTGGCAAATTAAAATCACCAACCACTATAAGCTGATCCATATCCGTCAACAACGACGACACAAGCTGCAGGGCACCCAGATGTGATATATAAATGTTATTATCAGAATTTGGAGGGATATAAGAGCAAGTTATATATAGTGAGCGGCCTCTAAATAATATTTTAACACATATGAACTCAATATCTGGATGATCATTGGAGTGAATCTGTTCAGAGGAAAAAGAAGAATCAACGGCAATGAGCACCCCGCCCCCCTTTCGGGAGGTGCGATCGCATCTGTACAAGTTATACTTATTAGGCAAAACGGAATAATCAGATATATCAGGTTTTAACCAGGTTTCTGTAAATGCAACTATCTGTGAATCAAAAGATAAGCTGTTTACATAGAGATTAGAAAGTTTAGAGTTAAGGCCTCGAACATTTTGGTAGGCCAAGCTAACTACTTTTAGAACTACATCCAACTTTAGAACTTTCCTTTGAACTTTTTAACCTTAGACCAGCATCTAACAATTCTTTAAAGACCCGATGTTTTCGTAAAACTTTCTTTACAAAATTGAATGATCTTCTTCAACACACTAATTGGTCTCAACTTTATTCTTGTAGTGATATAGAAACTGCCATCACCATTTTTAACAGGACCTTGAATACGTATTTGGATATCTGTGTTCCCCTCACTGTTCCTTCAAGTGAAAATAAACCACCTTGGTTTACGAGGGAACTCTCAAAATTAAAAAAAGTGAAAACTAGATCCTATAAAAAATTTTAAAAATCTGGATATACTAGAGATTTATCCTCTTATATAATTGCAAAGTCAAATTTTATTTTTGTAAACACTTTTTGTTATAACAATTATCTCAATCGTTGCAGATCTAACTTTTCCCGCGATTTGTTAACTCAAAACGTAAATCTTCATGCATGCCATCCTCGGTTTACCTTGATAATACAAAAGCAAATTCCGATCAGGCAGTAGCCGATCTATTTGCTGAGTATTTTCAATCAGTATACTCATCGAGTTCATATAGGTGCAAAAATTCCTTTCCTTTTCAAGTCCAAGCGTCAAACTGCATTTATGTCCCCGTTATAGCTGAGTGTACGCTACTAGGCGACCTCAACTCTATCAAACCCGGCTTTTTGCCCGGTCCAGATGGAGTGCCAGGTTGTATACTTAGATACTGTGCGGATTCACTTTGTAAACCTTTACATAAATTATTTAACTTATCGGTTGACTCAGCTGTGTTTCCTGGAATATGGGAGGAATCTTTTATTATTCCACTTCATAAAAATTCTTCTAAATCTAACGTTAAAAACTATAGGGGTATATCCAAGTTGTCTGCCATTCCGAAAGTCTTTGAAAAAATTATATGCTCTCAATTGCAGCACTTATGTTGTTCAATTTTATCCCCTTATCAACACGGTTTTGTTAGGCGAAGATCTACTACCAACCTTCTTGAGTTTACCTCACTTGTTATCAAAGGGTTTCAGGCAAATATGCAAACTGACGTTGTTTACACAGATTTAAGTAAGGCATTTGATTCTGTTAGTCATTCTTTGTTGCTTCAAAAATTAAATATTATTGGATTTCCAGCGAAACTCTTGTCGGGGCTTTCTGAGTACTTGTGTGGCCGAACACAAAAAGTAGTTTTTAAATCTTCTGTATCCAAATCTATTTTTGTTACCTCTGGTGTCCCTCAGGGGAGTCACTTAGGACCATTGCTATTTAATCTCATTATTCTTCCTGCTGTTGTTACTAATACTCGTGTATTTATGTTTGCTGATGATGAAAAGCTATGTTTCAGCTATAATGATGATTCTCTTTGTAACTTACTACAGTCAGACTTGGGTGCACTGTCGGCTTGGTGCCGTTATAACTTACTTAATTTAAATTGTTAAAAATGTAAAATCATGACTTTTTGTAGAGGTACCCCTCATACTGCTCACTACGTGCTTGATGCTTCACCACTTGTCCGCGTTTTTGAAATTAAAGATTTAGGCATCATTCTTGATAACAAATTAAAATTTGATTCTCACATATCGTCGATGGTCAATAAGGCCATAAACGTTCTTGGCTTCATCAAGCGGTGGTCAAAAGAGTTTGATGACCCCTACACCACTAAAAAGCTATATACATCATTGGTACGGGACTCACCAGGATAGAATTGAGTCTGTGCAGAGGAAATTTCTTCTGTTTGCGCTTGGATGTTTTAACTAAGTTCCTGGGATAGACCTACCCCCGTATTCAAGTAGACTTCTTTTAATTAATCTTCCTTCCCTTTTGAACCGTAGAATTATGCATGGTGTTATATTCATCACTTATCTACTTAATGGAGAAATCGACTCATCAGTACTTTTGAATCGCATAAATTTAACTGTTCCAATTAGATCCAACCGTTACTTCACACCACTTAGCCTCGATCGGTTCTCGAGCAACTATTTAATTCATGAACCATTTCGTGTTATTTGTTCAGACTTTAAGCGGCAATTCCAGTACTAAAACGATCTATCCTTTCAGCCTTATCTAATCATAACCACTAATCAATAATCTTCCACTTGTCTGATTGGGATTTTCTGGTTTTTTCCCAATCCACGCAACAAATGTTGGACCAGTTATGTTTATGTTGAAGTTCCCAGAGCGTGAACGTTAACTTTTTAAATTTTTTATCTTAATTTTGAATTTTATTTCAGATAAAAATGTAATATAGTTTTTTAATTTATTAATTAAATTATGCCTTTCAATAATATACTAAGAATTAATTTTGATTTGTCAGCTGCTCATAGCTGACAATAAATAAATACATAAATAAATAAATATCGTTTTATTTTTTATTTCTAAGTTCATTTGACTTACGTAACTTATATGTTTTTTTTTCTGCTGGACTAACACGGGGACTTTTAAGTTTTTTTTCGATGTATTTTTATACTCGATACCGAAGGTAAAGAGTATATTGGGTTTGTGCAATGTCCGTCATGGTTTCTGTCCGTCCGTATGTTCGCAACTTTTTTCCACACCCTTCAAGTTAGAGACTTCAAACTTTGCAAATCTCTTTATCAATGGCATAAAAAATTAAAGTGTCAAGATTGGAGGTCTACGATTACTAGGGGGCTGGCAAATCGATAAACTCGATAACGCAAAATCGATAGATGCAGCTATTTCGCAAGCCCTTACAGCTAGAACTACCAAATTTGGGGAGAAAATAGCTACTAACAATACCCAAAAAATTGCATCAACAATTTTGGAGCCACGCCCACCCATTCCGCCCCCAGCCCCCCGCAGTTTAAAAACAGAAATGCTTATATCTTTTACAGTTTTTGAGCTAGAGCCACAAAATTTTGTGCCAATATAGGTGTTGACGACTTCCAACCACCCTATTCTACTAACTTTGAGCTAGAGTCACTTAATTTGGTATGAGGATAGCAATTAACATCATAAATAGATCTGCAGCAAAACTTTGGACGCCACGCCCCCCATACCAGCCCCCAGCCCCCCTTCCACCATATTCTACTAACTTTGAGCTAGAGTCACCAAATTCGGTTTGAGGATAGCTATTGACATGATACATAGATCTTAACCAAAAATTTTGATGCCACGCCCCAAAAACCGCCCCAGCCTTTGAGCTAGAGTCACCAAATTTGGAAGGAAGATAGCTTTTTGACATCCCTATCTGCACCAGACAATCTTTGGAGCAGCGTACACTCCTGCCGTATCCACACACCATTGCAATCAGCTCCCGTTTAATCTGTTTTACTACTGGTATCGAGTATACCGCAGTCGGGCGTCCGACTGCAACGTTTCTACTTGTTTAAGTATAATATCAACAACTCCTTAATATATTTGTTAACAGGTCTTTGTCTCGTTTTAAAACTGATTTGCTATAAGGCGTGTAATATTGACCAGTAGAAGGGAATTGTCGGTTCTAAACCAAAGGGAAATGCCGCCTTTTCTTATCACCCCTGTCACATTAAAATTTATCACCTTTTTTCAATTAGCGCGACCCTTTTTCCATTAGCGTGAACCTTTTTAATTAGGTAGCAAGATAAGAACCCAGGATGTCTAGGATCACCACCTAGAACTAGGTCAAGATCAAAGGTCAAGTACATTAGTCGACCTCCTTGTTAAAGATAACACCATCCGTGCGAATCAATGAACAAAAGAGAAAAGGGTAGAGACGTCATGTATGCACCTGTTTAATGTGCGCACGCACATATTAGATAGGAGTCAAGTGCGGTTTGACGGCGCTGCTTTGCACTCCTGCAGGCAGGTCATAAACACGGGCAAGTAAAATCATAGAGCCGCTCGCATTGTTATGGTCAACTGCAATACCAAAAACAACAGCAACATCCATGTGAGTCATAGCGAAAGTGATAGAGACGTCAAGTGGGCGCCTGTTTAATGTGCGTGCGAACATTTTTAGCTAGAATATATTAGATAGGAGTCAAGTGTGCGCCGGTTTGACGGCGCTGCTTTGCACTCCTGCAGGCAGATCATAAAAAATGACAAGTAAAATCATAGAGCCGCTCGCATTGTTATGGTCAACTGCAATACCAAAAACAACAGCAACATCTATGTGAGTCATATCGAAAGTGATAGAGGGGGAAAGTGATACTGCTTATATTAATATATTAAATGAAATGCAGGTAGGATGTAAATGGATTGGTCCCCTTCAAACCTATAGGCATACTACATTTTAAGATGAATCCTCCGTGCCAATTCTATAGGCTTGTCATTTAAAATGTTTAGCGTCCTCTCTTTTTTTTCGTACACGCACTCAACTTTTTTGGTGCGTACGTTTCTAACCTTTGCTTTTATATATCTGTTTTGATTATTGGTCAACTGCTAGGAAAATCGTATGTCCTGGCTTGGCTTCAAAATCAATAAAAGAGCTAGTTTTGGTCAAATTAACGATCAGTAGCTCAGAAAATTCATAAGTGTAACTTCTAGTTTGTTGGTGTTTTTTAATTTTCAAAAAGTAACCTGAAATAAAAATAAATTATGTCTTCAAACAATAATAAAAAAATTGTGTACACCACTGCGTCCCTAAACGCCTTCGCGGAATGCTTTAAGGACAGCGCAGTACCAAATACTCCAGGAAAAACGATTTGCAGCACAGCCTGCCTAAACGCTCTAGCCGAGTGTTATGCAAACACTTCCGCCACCCATAAAAACTTTCTTAACAACAACCCAGCCTACCTCAACACCATCGCCACCACCTCCACCATCTCAACTACGGCCACAATGGAATGGACATTTAAGATCCAATACCCACAAAATGCGTGTTTTTATACCTCTGAATAGTGCTGTTTAGCAGATTTCAGGTGGGTTTAAAAACCGCATTCTCACGTTATCGTTTGATAACAGGCGTGAGGAAATTCTTGATCCTCCAGAATTCCTCACTGATGCCTCATCAAATCTCATTCCAATTATAGCCAACGTTTTATCTTTACACACATCGTGTAAGATAAACTTTGAGCTATTTGCGGAATACATTAAATTCCACCAAGATGAAATGGTGATGCAAATAAAGTCACACCAAACTCCTATATGTGTTCTTACTGGTGGAAGCAATATAGAAGATGTATATAATCTGCATGCTTAACTCATTCGGCAAAAAATGGATGAATTTCAGGAAAGGGACAGCGGATGGACAATGTCTCAAGTTATTAGATTGGACTGCAATCTTAATAAATTCACTCCAATAAAAGTTTCAAATTATATTGAAGCTCCAAAGGTGTTGAGGGTTAAAAAGGGAATTATAAATGTTAGAAACAAGGATCAATATTGTTTTAAATGGGCATCAATATCAGCCCTAAAAGCACCACTCGATACCATCCATTCTGCGAGATGTATGAACTACGCCGTCAACATAAATAGCTCAAGAATCTATGTATGTGATACACTTACATTAGATTTTGAGGAGTTGGTGCTTCCGCTTACACAATTTAAAGTGTTCGAAAAACGGAACTCCAATATCAGCATCAACGTTTTTGGATTCGATGAGGAAAAAGGAAACGTGGTTGGCCCACTCTATTTAACAGAGGATGAACGGGAAAACCATATCAGCTTATTATTGCTTTTGGAGAGTGATGGACGAGCGCATTTTGTTTGGCTAAATAGTTTATCAAGGTAAGATTCATAACTAAAATATCTATTTCATTTTAATTTGCAGTACTAATAAATTTTTCTTTTACTTTCATACTTTCAGACTGGTTAGATCACAGGTAACCGCTAATAGCCACCAACTTTATTTCTGCAACACCTGCCTCAACTTCTTTCACAATGAGAAGCTGTCTACGGAGCACCGGAGCAACTGCGGCAAGATGGTTTCGTCGCTACCAACTTTAGATAGCAAGTGTTAAATTAAAGAATTTCAATCGTAGTTTAGATGTACCCTTTGTAGTGTATGCAGACTTCGAATTCATACTAACCCCCCTCAACTCGAAAGTGAGCGAGAATGTTACAGCTACATATTTGCATGTGCCTATAGCATTCTTGTACTATATTAAGTGCTCCTTTGACCCATCCTTAGATAAATTTGTATTAGAGACAGGTAAAGATGCAGGTACTAAACTTGTTACATGTCCAATTAGAGATGTAACTGATATTTATACCTCTTACCACTCGAATGTTAAACCTACAACAATGAGTACAGAAGAGGAAACCAGTTTTCGTAACGCAGTTAATTGTCACATCTGCAAGAAAATTCTGGGGCCCGACCGAGTACGGGATCATTGTCATTTAACGGGTCAGTACAGGGGTCCAGCCCATAATTTTTGTGTTAATTTTCAAATTGCACCTTAGTAGTAATCTGAGTACGAAATCTTTTGAGAGTGTAAGGGCTCGGCCACGCACTGAGCGATAAGCGACTGAGCGACGCTCTCTCGAGCGACGTCAGCGAGCGATCGCTTTGAGTGATGTGGCCACGTGTCGAGCGCCGTCACTCAAGTTGTTTACTTCTTAAAATGCCTTCATCAAATGTAATTGTAAAAAATTTGTGCGAAAGCCCTATTTGCCGCTACAGGCAATTAAAGTGTTTGCAAAAACGAAGATTTGTGTGTGGTCCTCGCGGATATAATTGAGTCTGTGCAGAAGAAATTTCATCTGTTTGCGCTCAGAAGTTTTAGCTGGGTTCCTGGGATAGACCTACCCCCATTCAAGTAGACTTCTTTTAATTAATCTTCCTTCCCTTTTGAACCGTAGAATTATGCATGGTGTTATATTCATCACTTATCTACTTAATGAAGAAATCGACTCATCAGTACTTTTGACTCGCACAAATTTAACTGTTCCAGTTAGATCCAACCGTTACTTCACACCACTTAGCCTCGATCGGTTCTCGAGCAACTATTTAATTCATGAACCATTTCGTGTTATTTGTTCAGACTTTAAGCGGCTTTATTCCCGTAACTTTTTGGAGCCCTCAATTCCAGTACTAAAACGATCTATCCTTTCAGCCTTATCTAATCATAACCACTAATCAATAATCTTCCACTTGTCTGATTGGGATTTTCTGGTTTTTTCCCAATCCACGCAACAAATGTTGGACCAGTTATGTTTATGTTGAAGTTCCCAGAGCGTTAACGTTAACTTTTTAAATTTTTTATCTTAATTTTGAATTTTATTTCAGATAAAAATGTAATATAGTTTTTTAATTTATTAATTAAATTATGCCTTTAAATAATATACTAAGAATGCTCATAGCTGACAATAAATAAATACATAAATAAATAAATATCGTTTTATTTTTTATTTCTAAGTTCATTTGATTTACGTAACTTATATGTTTTTTTTTCTGCTGGACTAACACGGGGACTTTTAAGTTTTTTTTCGATGTATTTTCATACTCGATACCGAAGGTAAAGAGTATATTGGGTTTGTGCAATGTCCGTCATGGTGTCTGTCCGTCCGTATGTTCGCAACTTTTTTCCACACCCTTCAAGTAAGAGACTTCAAACTTTGCAAATCTCTTTATCAGTGGCATAGAAAATTAAAGTGTCAAGATTGGAGGTCTACGACTACTAGGGGGCTGGCAAATCGATAAACTCGATAACGCAAAATCGATAGATCCAGCTATTTCGCAAGCCCTTACAGCTAGAACTACCAAATTTGGGGAGAAAATAGCTACTAACAATACCCATAAAATTGCATCAACAATTTTGGAGCAACGCCCACCCATTCCGCCCCCAGCCCCCCGCAGTTTAAAAACAGAAATGCTTATATCTTTTACAGTTTTTGAGCTAGAGCCACAAAATGTGCCAATATAGGTGTTGACTTCCAACCACCCTATTCTACTAACTTTGAGCTAGAGTCACTTAACTTGGTATGAGGATAGCAATTAACATCATAAATAGATCTGCAGCAAAACTTTGGACGCCACGCCCCCCATACCAGCCCCCAGCCCCCTTCCACCATATTCTACTAACTTTGAGCTAGAGTCACCAAATTTGGTATGAGGATAGCAATTAACATCATAAATTGATCTGCATCAAAACTTTGGACGCCACCCCACTCCATATCAGCCCCCAGCCCCCTTCCACCGTATTCTACTAACTTTGAGCTAGAGTCACCAAATTCGGTTTGTGGATAGCTATTGACATGATTCATAGATCTTCAGCAAAAATTTTGATGCCACGCCCCAAAAACCGCCTCAGCCTTGGAGCTAGAGTCACCAAATTTGGAAGGAAGATAGCTTTTTGACATCCCCATCTGCACCAGACAATCTTTGGAGCAGCGTACACTCCTGCCGTATCCACACACCATTGCAATCAGCTCTCGTTTAATCTGTTTTACTACTTGTATCGAGTATACCGCAGTCGGGCGTCCGACTGCAACGTTTCTACTTGTTTAAGTATAATATCAACAACTCCTTAATATATTTGTTAACAGGTCTTTGTCTCGTTTTAAAACTGATTTGCTATAAGGCGTGTAATATTGACCAGTAGAAGGGAATTGTCGGTTCTAAACCAAAGGGAAATGCCGCCTTTTCTTATCACCCCTGTCACATTAAAATTTATCACCTTTTTTCAATTAGTGCGACCCTTTTTCCATTAGCGTGAACCTTTTTAATTAGGTAGCAAGATAAGAACCCAGGATGTCTAGGATCACCACCTAGAACTAAGTCAAGATCAAAGGTCAAGTACATTAGTCGACCTCCTTGTTAAAGATAACACCATCAGTGCGAATCAATGAACAAAAGAGAAAAGGGTAGAGACGTCATGTCTGCGCCTGTTTAATGTGCGCACGCACATATTAGATAGGAGTCAAGTGCGGTTTGACGGCGCTGCTTGGCACTCCTGCAGGCAGGTCATAAACACGGGCAAGTAAAATCATAGAGCCGCTCGCATTGTTATGGTCAACTGCAATACCAAAAACAACAGCAACATCCATGTGAGTCATAGCGAAAGTGATAGAGACGTCAAGTGGGCGCCTGTTTAATGTGCGTGCGAACATTTTTAGCTAGAATATATTAGATAGGAGTCAAGTGTGCGCCGGTTTGACGGCGCTGCTTTGCACTCCTGCAGGCAGATCATAAAAAATGACAAGTAAAATCATAGAGCCGCTCGCATTGTTATGGTCAACTGCAATACCAAAAACAACAGCAACATCTATGTGAGTCATATCGAAAGTGATAGAGGGGGAAAGTGATACTGCTTATATTAATATATTAAATGAAATGCAGGTAGGATGTTAATTGATTGGTCCCCTTCAAACCTATAGGCATACTACAATTTTAATCCTCCGAGCCAATTCTATAGGCTTGTCATTTAAAATGTTAAGCGTCCTCTCTTTTTTTTCGTACATGCACTCATATTTTTTGGTGCGTACGTTTCTAACCTTTGCTTTTATATATCTGTTTTGATTATTGGTTAACAACAACCCAGCCTACCTCAACACCATCGCCACCACCTCCACCATCTCAACTACGGCCACCCTCCCTAAAATAAACAACACAGCCAACCTCAACACTGTCGCCACCACCTCCACCAAGACACCCATCGCCATCTTCTCCTCATTCTACGTGATGTAGTACATGTAAGATTTTTGTACTTATTTAAAAGTGGAATTGACATTTAAGATCCAATACCCACAAAATGCGTGTTTTTATACCTCTGAATAGTGCTGTTTAGCAGATTCCAGGTGGGTTTAAAAACCGCATTGTCACGTTATCGTTTGATAACAGGCGTGAGGAAATTCTTGATCCTCCAGAATTCCTCACTGATGCCTCATCAAATCTCATTCCAATTATAGCCAACGTTTTATCTTTACACACATCGTGTAAGATAAACTTTGAGCTATTTGCGGAATACATTAAATTCCACCAAGATGAAATGGTGATGCAAATAAAGTCACACCAAACTCCTATATGTGTTCTTACTGGTGGAAGCAATATAGAAGATGTATATAATCTGCATGCTTAACTCATTCGGCAAAAAATGGATGAATTTCAGGAAAGGGACAGCGGATGGACAATGTCTCAAGTTATTAGATTGGACTGCAATCTTAATAAATTCACTCCAATAAAAGTTTCAAATTATATTGAAGCTCCAAAGGTGTTGAGGGTTAAAAAGGGAATTATAAATGTTAGAAACAAGGATCAATATTGTTTTAAATGGGCTTCAATATCAGCCCTAAAAGCACTACTCGATAACATCCATTCTGCGAGATGTATGAACTACGGCGTCAACATAAATAGCTCAAGAATCTATGTATGTGATACACTTACATTCGATTTTGAGGAGTTGGTGTTTCCGCTTCCGCTTACACAAATTAAAGTGTTCGAAAAAAGGAACTCCAATATCAGCATCAACGTTTTTTGATTCGATGAGGAAAAAGGAAACGTGGTTGGCCCACTCTATTTAACAGAGGATGAACGGGAAAACCATATCAGCTTATTATTGCTTTTGGAGAGTGATGGACGAGCGCATTTTGTTTGGCTAAATAGTTTATCAAGGTAAGATTCATAACTAAAATATCTATTTCATTTTAATTTGCAGTACTAATAAATTTTTCTTTTACTTTCATACTTTCAGACTGGTTAGATCACAGGTAACCGCTAATAGCCACCAACTTTATTTCTGCAACACCTGCCTCAACTTCTTTCACAATGAGAAGCTGTCTACGGAGCACCGGAGCAACTGCGGCAAGATGGTTTCGTCGCTACCAACTTTAGATAGCAAGTGTTAAATTAAAGAATTTCAATCGTAGTTTAGATGTACCCTTTGTAGTGTATGCAGACTTCGAATTCATACTAACCCCCCTCAACTCGAAAGTGAGCGAGAATGTTACAGCTACATCTTTGCATGTGCCTATAGCATTCTTGTACTATATTAAGTGCTCCTTTGACCCATCCTTAGATAAATTTGTATTAGAGACAGGTAAAGATGCAGGTACTAAACTTGTTACATGTCCCATTAGAGATGTAACTGAAATTTATACCTCTTACCACTCGAATGTTAAACCTACAACAATGAGTACAGAAGAGGAAACCAGTTTTCGTAACGCAGTTAATTGTCACATCTGCAAGAAAATTCTGGGGCCCGACCGAGTACGGGATCATTGTCATTTAACGGGTCAGTACAGGGGTCCAGCCCATAATTTTTGCAATGTTAATTTTCAAATTGCACCTTTTGTCCCCGTATTCTTCCATAACTTTTCACGGTATGACTCCAATCTTTTCGTAAGGGAACTTAACAATGTGGAGGGTGATACATTTCGCTTTATGGCAACCAGCTTAGATGCTTTAAGTAGTAATCTGAGTACGAAATCTTTTGAGAGTGTAAGGGCTCGGCCATGCACTGAGCGATAAGCGACTGAGCGACGCTCTCTCGAGCGACGTCAGCGAGCGATCGCTTTGAGTGATGTGGCCACGTGTCGAGCGCCGTCACTCTTGTTGTTTACTTTTTAAAATGCCTTCATCAAATGTAATTGTAAAAAATTTGTGCGAAAGCCGTATTTGCCGCTACAGGCAATTAAAGTGTTTGCAAAAACGAAGATTTGGTGTACACCAAATTAACCAATCTAGAGAACAGTATGGAGAGTTCCATCATCTGTATAAAAATCTGAGAAACTACCCGGATAGATTTTGAGGTTATATGCGAATGTCTGTAGAAGTTTTTGATTTGCTATTGAGCAAGATTGAGAGCTCTATAGATAAACAAAGATTTTCAATTTCTGCTGAACAACGCTTGGTTGTATTGTTACGGTAAGTAAAATAAGCTAAGTAAAAAAAGAATAAAAGAATAAAAAATATAAAAAACCTTGGATTTTGTCAAACAATTACTTATACTTAGATATATAATAAATAAAAAACTAAATTAATTAATATTATCCTTATTTTTAAGCTTAGCTTTTATTAAATTTTGAATTTCATTTCTTAATTCTAATTTTTCAATATCATTGAGTTTTTCAAAGTTCGGTAATAATGATTTTAAAAAACAACTACTTTTGTTTTCTTTCTCCATTTTCTCGCCTTATTTTTTTTTTTGGTTTTTTAACAAAGCTAGGCGCTCCTTCTCAATTTCTAAAAATTCGTCGTCTACATTCATTTTTCTTTTTTTAAAATCATTTTCGGCGTTTCTTCGTAAGAAGAAGTCATGCTGGTCATGCTGCTCACACTGTCTTCATTTAACATATCTGAAATCATTTCAGTTATTGTCGTCGTCTCTTAAGTTGCCGTAAGTTGGATCCGGAGTCATACTATTTTTTAAAAATGACATGACCTCTAGGTATGGCCATTTAACATTTCTCCAGATCCAGATGGTAACTTCGATATTTTCTGCAAAGTCCTCATATACGTGTCCTTCAGATTCTTCCATTTGTTTTTAGCAGCAACTCCTAAAAATTTAGTTTCTTTAAGATATAAGTTTAAAAAACAATTGTTTTAACTATTTAACTATTCTATATAACTTTATTAAATAACTCAAAATTTATATTTCTAGGTACCTTGCCACATGTCACTCATTTCGAGATATGCCATTTGCTTTTCGAATGGGTAGAAGCACTGTTGGCAATATCGTTGGTGAAACCAGCATAGTGGTTTTGAAAACTCTTGTGATTGAATTCATGCCTACACCAACAGTCGATCACTTGCAAAAAGAAGCCGATGACTACCACAAGCGGTGGAAGTTTCACAACTGCATTGGTAGCATTGACGGAAAACATTGCCAAATTAAATGCCCTGCAAATTCTGGATCGCATTATTTCAATTATTTGCACTATTTTTCAATTGTTTTGCAAGCAGTTGCGGATGCAGATAAAAAATTTATTACGATTGAAGTGGGAGGTGGATCAACTTTGTTTAGATTGCTGGAAGCCGAAAATTTCAATGTTCCACCTCCGCAACCTTTACAAGGCTCAAATATGGTTTTGCCTCACTTTTTGATTGGTGAAGAGGCCTTCCCACTTAAAAGTTACTTATTGAGACCCTATCCGAGAAAAAAAATAAATGCCAAGGCAGAAAAATACAAAGAACGGTTATCAACTGCCAAAAATGTATTGAATGTGCATTTGGTATTGATGTGTTACGTCTATATGCACGGGTACCCATTTCTTCCATTTGATAATACCTGCAAACAATGCAGCGTGCCGCTCTGCAAATTGGGCAAATTCTGAGTGCCATGCTGCGCTCGACCGACCCGCCAGTTCACTTTGTAGTCAGTTTCAAAACTCCACTAGTTCTTAACTAGGTATTTTGCAACTAGTTCTCAACTAGTTATTTTGCAACTAGTTCTAAAGTAATGCGACGGTAATCAGTTCTAAAAAGTTTTCATAATCTTTATGCGTTAATTGCTTACTTGCTCTCTTTGCTGATACCATAAGCGAGAGCAATTTCTTTGCTATGCCTTAGCGAATGCACATTGGGCGGAATCGCCTTTTTTTTGGCAAAAACTCTAACTTTAAAGCTAGAAACTTGAAACTTTGTGAATTTACAACTCATATTATTTGTGAATTTCGAATCAATTTTTTTGGCGCTGCCACCACGCCTTCCCCGCCGCCCACATAAAATACCTGCATTACATGGAAAAATTCATATTAAATCTGAACATCATTATATTTTTATAATTAAAATATTAAATTATATGTTTTAAAACATATGTTCTTCTACTAGATCAAAATCAAAATAATCTATATTTTCAAACT
Source organism: Scaptomyza polygonia (assembly GCA_035044585.1). NCBI lineage: Eukaryota > Metazoa > Arthropoda > Insecta > Diptera > Drosophilidae > Scaptomyza > Scaptomyza polygonia. The sequence goes on along the minus strand of JAWNNU010000205.1, from coordinate 107,803 downwards.
CGTCCTCATCTCCATATGTCCGGTCTGCAACTTCTAATGTTGGGAACTTAAAAAGTGCAATAACTTCTTTTGGCAGTTTTTGTGCTTTTGAAGACTTTCTTGAAGCGATGCTTGATAAATATGGATCAGAAGAATCCAAAGCACGGTGGAATACGTCTGTTAAGTTGTTGACGCGGCTATTTTTCCTGGCATGTAATATTCTATCACGCTTATAATATTTGTTGCGAGCCTCAGATGCGTTTTCGCCTAAGGAACCAACAGGAAGTACAGATGACTTAATAATCTGAGCACCGTGAACTAAAATTTTGTGGACCGTAGCGGTCATGGATATTTCGTCAAATGCAGACGAAGCGTCTCCTCACAAAATTTTTGGAATTTAATCGAACATATTTCATATTCGCATGATATAGCTATTAAAACTATATGTAGTTTGTTTAACAGCTCTTCATCGATTTCCAATATTGATGCAAATAATTTAAGATTTGAAAATGCCCTTCGCGCCGTTTTGCCATCGTTGGAATTTCCAGAATCATTCTGGCTTGGTTTGTTTATATGTAACCCCATTTCTGAATTTTCTATAATAAATGCTAAGGTCTCATCAGGTGATAATGGTATTGATTTTTTCAATGAAAGCTGCTCCGTTAATTTTGAACTGTCAGGAGAATTCATTGTTGTTTTCAGAATATGTGAAATATCTCTATCATTTGTCTTCTTAGCAGACATAGCAGCTGCATGAATTAGGAGATTAGTTGAATTTTCTTTTGCAAGTTCGGAAGCCAATTTTTTTTTTGACGTAAACTTCCTTCGTCATAACATAGAGGAGGCCGTCCACCTATATGATCACTATTATCCTTTTTTGAATAAAATTTTATTTCTGATGCAAGCCAGATAACATTTTGTTCTTTAAACCGTCGAATATTTCTTTGGGCTTTATTCAGCAGTCTCTTGACTTGTACAATAAAATTCTTTATTTTTACTTTTATGTCCATCAAAGCATTTTCTGGAAGAGAATTTTGAAGTCTTTCTGCGCAAACCCAGTCGAAAGTAGCGTTCATGTTGCGACGTTTTCCTAACCAAACTTCCAGCAAATCGATACGACGAATAGTATTCTTGCCCACATCTATTGAAATATATCGAAAAACCGCAAAAATCCGCTTATGGTGTAAACTTTACAAAAACGTATACATAATAACACATACTACCACATAAGCACTTTTTTGAACCCAACTGTATCTTGCTAGATATGCTCCACGAAACACACTAATATTGAGGTTAGATTCGACAAAATTACGGTTTGTTAATAACATTGAAAACATGACGAAACAAAAGCACATATAATTGAACACATATTTAACTCTTTTCTACATACCTTTATGAATATTTTCCATTTTAAAGTATTTCAATTTATCAAACCGTTTAAAAATGCGAGACATTAACAAATTTTGCAACCAGACTGTGTGCAAAACCACGTGGCAAACAGCTGACTTTGAAGGGCTGGTGTAAGTCGAGGGTTGCATTATAAAATGTAACTTAAATATTTTCGAGAAGGAGGGACAACTATTTACTGGAAATAATATTATAACCATAAAAATATTTTAAAAAATTTTTTGGGTTTATGACAAAAAAAAGGCTATTCCGCCCAATGTGGAATGGAGAGAGACAAAGAGAGAGGAAAAGAGTTAGCGAGCCCATTTGCAAGCAGCAGCACAACAACAAATTATGTGCTGTAACTGTTTGTTATCCGTTTGTCTTCTTTAATATTTACCGGTTGAATTTTGTTTTCTGTGTTATGCATTTTATGCTTGGCTAATTTTTGCCAGTTTTAGTGCAATTGTGACCACGCTGTGCTGTGCATTATAAAATTTTTATTAAAAATCTAAAAACAATTAAATCTACAGAAATAAGTTCAAAAACAAGTTAATAAAAGTACAACAGTTCTACAAACAAAACAACAAAAAGTTTTTAAATAAACACAAAAAAGTTTTACAACAAAGGAGTCAGCGACAATAAGGAACCACATAAATACATATATATTCAACAAATTAATAAAAAACGCTAGGTACTAAACTTTATTTATTTAACTAACTTATTACAGATATACTTATATATAAAAAAAACATGATCAGCAAAATTTGTGAAAATAAAAATATTAATATTGAGGGTGTTGAAGTTAATAACGTCAACTTTGACTTTGGTGACGTTTTAGACGAAAACAATGATTATGTGTTCGAAGTTCCAAATGACGAAACACAGTTGTCTTGAAATGAAAAGCTAAAGTTTTGGTTTCTTGAATTTAAACCAAGGAGTGATGCAGTTATTGCCCTTATTAAAGTTCTCCAAAGTGAAGGTTTGTGTGTGAACAATTTTTATAAGTTTTCATCGGAAAAAAAGCCCCATATTGAAAGTATGTGCGGTGGTAACTACTTGGATGTAGGGTTAAAAAACCAGTTAATTAAACTATCGGGGGAAAAACTATACCGCACAAAATTTCCTCTGGAGACCGAGGAGAAACTTGAAGAACTCAACGATGTAATTACAGAGGAAACACGAGATTACTATGTGAGTAAAAATAATAATATCTTTAAATTCCCATTGCGTTTACTTATACATTCTTATTGCGTTTACTCATACATTTTAGATCAAGGCATTAAGATCATTAATCCAGCCGGTTGGTATAAAAAAGGGGCTGCAACGTGTGCTGTATAAAAATGTACAACATTTGTGGCACCCACGGCAAAAAATCATTGAGACTACATTGTAATTTCTACAATGTGCTTTTATGTAATAGTTTATATACCCATTGAATGTATACTTATTTTATAAAAAACAATAAATTTATATCTTTCAGCTTCAATACCAGAGGGGGATAAGCCTGCGGAAGAAGAGCTGAGGTCGGCAATTCAATTGCAAAAAAAGCGATTTTTTAAAACCATATGCGTTGGCAAAAAAAAACTTGCCGACTTTACAGAGGTGTAATCAACCTGTTTTATAAGCACTGTTTTGTTAATAAAAAAAGTTGTTGAAATGAAGAAGAATTTTTTTTTTTTTGTATTACCAATAATCTTATTTCTTTTCAGCCCAAAATAATAGTCCACAACTTGTTATTTTAAGTCAAAATTAAAAATATTTTCAATCCTTTTTTTTATTCAAAGTAGTCAGTTGGCAACTAGTTCTAATTTTGACCCAAAGTAGTCAGTTGGTAACTAGTTCTAATTTTGACCCAAAGTAGTCAGTTGGTAACTAGTTCTAATTTTGACCCAAAGTAGTCAGTTGGCAACTAGTTCTAGTTTTGACCCAAAAGAACTAGTACAGAACTAGTTCGAAAGTAATGCTAAGCAGAACTAGTTGCCCTCCTAGGACATCCTCATGTAAAAGTAAACAGTTGTTAGCATTGAAAAGCAATCGAGCGAGAACTAGTTATGTCCACTTTGCAACTAGATCTAGACTAGTTCTGAACTAGTTGCAAATACTGGCGGGTGCATACAAAATTTTTTTCTTGTACGCATGCAAGTATTGTGTGTCTGATTCCATATGTACATATATCGTCATGCAAAGCGAAGCAAGCGACAACGGTACAAACAACAAATACATACTTAATATAAAAGAGAAAATTTTTTTAAAGTAATATTGCTTAAAAAAAATCGTGTTAATTGTAGTTAAACCAACTAAACACCCATGTACGTTTACAACAAATAACAAGAACTTAAATCTGCAGTGAAAAAAATTATTTTTGTTGATCTCCTTTGCACATTTTCTGAAAAATATGTACATGTATGTATGTATATACTAATGAATGTACATTTGTACATGTGCATACATACTCATAAGTGAATCAGACGACACAAACAAAACTATCTGTGCAAAATCATTGTGAAAGCAAAACTCCTGTCGTGGCTCTCTGAGTACTTGTGTGGCCGAACACAAAAAGTAGTTTTTAAATCTTCTGTATCCAAATCTATTTTTGTTACCTCTGGTGTCCCTCAGGGGAGTCACTTAGGACCATTGCTATTTAATCTCTTTATTAACGATCTTCCTGCTGTTATTACTAACTCTCGTGTTTTTATGTTTGCTGATGATGTAAAGCTATGTTTCACCTATAATGATGATTCTCTATGTAACTTACTACAATCGGACTTGGGGGCACTGTCGGCTTGGTGCCGTTATAACTTACTTAATTTAAATTGTTCAAAATGTAAAATCATGACTTTTTGTAGAGGTTCCCCTCATACTGCTCACTACGTGCTTGATGCTTCACCACTTGTCCGCGTTTTTGAAATTAAAGATTTAGGCATCATTCTTGATAACAAATTAAAATTTGATTCTCACATATCGTCGATGGTCAATAAGGCCATAAATGTACTTGGATTCATCAAGCGGTGGTCAAAAGAGTTTGATGATCCCTACACCACTAAAACGCTATATACATCATTGGTACGTCCCATCCTGGAGTATGGATCTTGTGTGTGGTCCCCGCAATACGGGATTCACCAGGATAGAATTGAATCTGTGCAGAGAAAATTTCTTCTGTTTGCGCTTAGAAGTTTTAACTGGGTTCCTGGGAGAGACCTACCCCCGTATTCAAGTAGACTTCTTTTAATTAATCTTCCTTCCCTCTTGAACCGTAGAATTATGCATGGTGTAGTATTCATCACTTATCTACTTAATGGAGAAATCGACTCTTCAGTTCTTTTGAGTCACATAAATTTAACTGTTCCGATTCGATCCACCCGTTACTTCACACCACTTAGCCTCGATCGGTGCTCGAGCAACTATTTAATTCATGAACCATTTCGTGTTATTTGTTCAGACTTTAACCGGCTTTATTCCCGTAACTCTTTGGAGACCTCAATTCCAGTACTAAAACGATCTATCCTTTCTGCCTTATCTAATCATAACCACTAATCAATAATCTTCCACTGGTCTGATTGGGTTTTTCTGGGTTTTTCCAAATCCACGCAACAAATGTTGGACCAGTAATATTTATTTTGAATTTCCCAGAGCTTTAACGTTAACTTTTTAAATTTTTTATCTTAATTTTGAACTATATTTCAGATATTATAATTACTTATTTTATATAATATTATTTTAATATTATAATTTAGTTAATTTTGATTTGTCCGCTGCTCATAGCTGACATTAAATAAATAAATAAATAAATAAAAGAAAGCTATACCGTTTAAATTAGAAATATCAAAAAAGATCAACAAAAAAACACGCGATAACCGTGTTGAAATTTTTTGCGTTATTTTTAATTTTCTTAACAGCTTCTGGCGTAACATTTAAAGGCATAAAACTGATGAATGCAGATGACATCAAAGAAGTAATACCTCCTATAGAACTGCAAATGGAATTTCGGGAGCAATTGTTTGCATGGAGAAAGCGATTGGTACTAAGTTAAATTTCATAATTTTCAATATTTTAATTTTTTAACTTGCAGTTCGATGATGAATTACTCTCAGCTCCATCTAAGGTAACCAAATGGCTGAAAAATTCATCGCAGCTGCAATACACCGGCAAATGCGTGCTAAATAAAAGCTAAGCTAGCTTGTTCACGGAGTCAAATAGAGGAAGAAATATCTTAGAGCAAAGCGAAAAAAAATGCGCTTACTACCTCTTTAAGAGATGCTCTTATTAGTTTGATTGTCCAGGAAAGTGTTGAACACGGCTTAAAAATAAAGGTTGCTGAGTTTCCAGACTTGGTAAATGAAATTTGCTTCCTTTTCCAAGGGAAAATAACTTGAAGGTAAGCAAAACTTAAACATAGTAAGCCAAATAATCTTTATAATTGCTTATTATGTATAACTTATTTTGACAGGACTATTACTTTATTGCCGGCTCAGGAAAGCGTTCACCAAGTGGAAAACTTTACCCAAAATTTAAAAATCGACGAAGCAAACAAATAAAGCTGAGCTGCTCGGTCAGAGCTTTTTCTGTAGGGATGAAAGTGAAGATAAGATCGTTGAAATTGATGAATTCGTTACAGAAAGTTATAAAACTTCACTAAATCGAGACTGTTTAGACTGGGTAGAGGTTTGCGAAAAGTGGAAAAAAACTTTTCAATTGCGCCAAAGGAATATAAAGGAACTACACATAGAAACTGTATTGGCTGCATGGCCAAAAATTGCACATCCTCTAGCGTCTGATTTGGTATGTCTTAAAACAATTATATTTTTAAACTATTTTTAATATTTTTACTCTCTAATTGCAGATTGATATTGATTTAAAGATATTGTACCCCGAATAAAATGTGTTGTTGCATTCTAAATCGGAACGTCTTAAAAGTAAAGTATTGCCTTTTTATGAAGCCAAAATAAGTAACAGCTCTTGCAAGAACACTTTTAACATTGCAAAAGCATGCAATGACAAAGGTTATTTTTTGTACAATTTCGATTGCAATTTATTTTTTTTTAAATTTCGTTTTTACATCCACAGATTTGATAGCCCTTCTATTGAATGCTGTTTTGCCATCGGCGATACGATCCTAGGATGACAGTGGAAAGCGATTCAGAAAAGCAAGTATTTTAGACTTAGGAAAGCTTTGTACTACGATTAACAACGATAAATGACTACAAAATTTAAGTTCAGAAAATCTTCAACAAATATTATTCTGCAGGGCTAACGTTACAGCCCTTTATTATTGCACAAGGTATAGCTGATATAAAAATTAAAAGATTCTTTATCTATTTGAATGATAATTTACTTGCTTTGCAATCATTTATTGAGTGTCTTGATGCGTGTTTTAAAGTATATCAAGTTATGTCATTAGAATATCTTAAGGCTTGCCAACAACCCTGGCTTTTTATTCAAAAATATTTTTTTAATATTTCAACACCTTTTGATATTAACACTTCAAATGTTTCGCTGTTAATTGAAAATTTAAATAATAATTAAACATATATTGTTGAGCAGCAAGTATTATCAATATGTATGTGTGCTTTAGCTGCTCTCAATCATTTACCTGAACCTGAACTATAAACTGCACATTTTAAGTTATTTCATTGTTTGACAACCAAAAGTCTTAAATTAGAATGTCAGCAAAATGAATGCAACCATAGATAGACCTTCTTTACACATTTATCCATTAAATAATGGAAAATCTTATGTTAGATCTAAGTATGTTTCATATTTAAATTTTAAATTGTATTACAGGTTTAGAATAAGGCCTTAATTTTACTATATATTTATGATTAAAAAGAATAATAAAATAAAATTTTCAGTTTCACTTTGACCTTCTTGGAGAACAGACTTCTGCGACTACCAAAGTGCCCAAAGAGCAATCGAAAAAACCTTATCAGCTAATAAGCGAAAAAAAAACAAGTGCACATAACAAAATACGAAAAATACAAAAACAACAAGAACAAGCACAAACACAGCGGAGTGCAGGGCGCGAGCCCTTAATCAAAAACAATGAATAAACCGCCAGACATACACAGACTTACAACAACACCATTTCACAGCAAATATGCAAACGCAGACAACCCAAAATTTATTTTTTTATTTATTTATAATAGTTAGTTGTAATTTAAAAATTAGGACTAACTTAGTTACTAAAGCGCTGGCTGCTTGGGCCTTCGGCTTGGAGTTAATTTGTTTAATTTACATATTTACATTATATATACATTATACATTACATTTATATTACCTTATTGTATATTTATATACATATTTACATAATTACATACATAATTTGTTTTGGGAGATCATATGAGGTGGTACATTTTTGTTTTTTTTAGGAACTCGATTATTTTTGAGATGTTTTCTGGGGTTGGGTTTGAGAGAGTTGATATAGGGCAGCTGTTTTGAAAGATTAGGTTTTTAAGGAGGGAAGTTGCTGGGCAGTTGATTAGGATGTGGTTGATGCTATGGTCTGTTGTTGTGTGGCAGTTAGGGCATGGTAGGGTGTTGTTGTCAGGATTGTTGTAGTGTTGTTGTGTAAATCTAGTGTGTCCTAGTCTGAGTCTTAGTATTTTTATTTGGTCGCTGCGTGTGATATTTTTTTGTTGTACGTTTTTTAGGTAATGGGTTGTGTGTGTTAGGTTTGGGTTTAATTGTTTGTACCATCTGTTGCAGCGTTCTAGGTTGTGTTTTAGTTTTTGTTCGAGTTCCTTAGCAAGGAATTTGTTTATGTCTATGGTGTTGAAGTTGTGGGTTAGGTGTAGGGGCATGTTGTATGCGGATTTGGCTGCAGTGTCGTCTAATTCGTTTCCGTCAATGCCGCAGTGGCTAGGGATCCAGAGGAGTTTGATTTTGGGTGCAGTTTTTGAAAGGAGTCTTCATATTGTTGTTGGATAAATGTTGTTGTTGTTGGTGTTGCGGATGGATTTTATTGATGCGAGGGAGTCGGAGCAAATTATGTAAGATCCTGCTCTTTTTTGGATGAGGTTAATTGCGTCGAGGATGGCTATAGTTTCAGCTGATAGGATGGATGAGTAGTGGGGTAGGATGCTTGTTTTTAGGATAACGCTTTCGGTTGTTATGGCAAATGTAGCTGTGTTATTTTGTAGTGAACCGTCTGTGTATATGAATGTGTGGTTGTTGTATTTGTCCTTAAGTTCTAGGAATTGTTGTCTGTAGATGCTTGGTGGCGTGTTGGCTTTGCTAAGTTTATGTAGTGCAGTGTTGATGAGGGAAGGGGGGAATAGCCATTTTGGGGTGGTTGTTGCTTTGTTTGGGAGTGGTAGGTAGGGGATGTTTTTCTCTTTGCATGAGATTATGATTTTTTCGAGTGCCGATGTTAGTTTGTTCCCTTTTTTCGCGCTGTTTTGTTTGATGTATTTGTGAAGTGGTGAGTTTGAACTGTGTAGTAGTGTTTTGTAGGTTTTGGTTGTAATGTGGTCTCTTTTTTGTTCTATTGTCGGTATGTTGGATTCGAAGAGCAGGTTGGGGATGGGGGTTGAGCGCAGAGCTCCAAGTGAGGTGCGAATTGCAGCGTTAAAGAGGGTTTTGAGTTTGTTAAGGGTTGATTTACGGGCGTGGCCGTAGATGAAAAGTGCGTGGTCTATTTTGGATATTAGGATTGATTTTGTTATATTAATAAGTGTGTGTGTGTTGCAATTTAGTTTGGGGCTTGATAGGCATTTAATGACGTTAAGTTTGTTGTTTAAGGTTGGTTGAATTTGTTTTATGTGTGAGTCCCATCTGTATTTATTGTTTATTGTTAGTCCTAAGATTTTTAGGCTGTGTACTGAGGGAATCGGGGTGTTGTTGCATGATACATTGCAGGTGCAGTTTTGCTTTCTGCAAATGTGAAGGTGTTGGCATTTTGCTGGGGATAATGATGCTCCTGAATATGAGCACCATTCTTGGATGTTGGAGAAAAGGCTGTCTAGATTGTAGGTTTGGTTTTTTGTCTGTTCAGGGGAATAATAAGAAGGAAGTCGTCGGCGTAGGCGCTAAATTGTATTTTTTTTTTAGGCTGATGATGTTGGAGAGTCTGTTGTAGGCAATAAGAAAAAGAATGACTGATATTGGCGATCCTTGGGGGATGCCATTGTAGAGTGGATATGGGCAGCTTAAAGTTTTTTACAAAGTTTTGGATTTTTGGGCCAACTTTCCAATCGATTAGCTGGTCGATTATGGTGTGCACTCCGACTCTGTCGAAGGCTTTTGAGAAGTCAAGAGCAATGACAGAGGTGTGCTTTTTGGTTTTCAATGACCTGGTTATCAGGTGGTCTGCAAGGAGCAGACCGTCTGAAACCGATTTGCCGGGCTTAAAACCTGTTTGGTTGGGGTGAATGTAGTTATTTTGGGTTACAAACCACCATAGACGTTTTGCTATTATTTTTTCGAGTGTTTTGGATAGACAGCAGTTAAGTGAGATTGGTCTATAGTTCGTTATTATTGTTTTGTTCGAGTTGGCTTTTAATATAGGGATAACTAGGCTGGTTTTGTAGGATTGCGGGATGAAGTTGTTGAAGATAGTATTAAATAGGTTTGTGATTCTGGATTTTAGGGTGTAGGAGGTGTTTTTGATCATTATATACGGTATTCTATTAAGGCCAGGGGTTTTTCCTTTAAGGGAGTGCAATGCGGCTAGTAATTCTATTTGGGTGATGTCGGATTCGATGGCCTGTGCTGTTGAACTGGGTATGTAGCTGGTTGTTTTGTCTGAGTATTTGTTGTGAGTGAAGTTTTGGTTGATATTTTCGTCTTTTGAGTGGTCTGACCAGTGTTGAGCCAAAAGATGGGCTATGTGGGTTGTGTCTGTCGTGAGCGTGTTGTTATTTGTATCTGTGATGCAGTGTATAGTTTTGGTTGGGTTAAGCCCGCAAAGTCGTCGAATGTTTGTCCAGATTTTGTCAGAAGGGGTATGTGGTTCGATTGTGGACGTGAAATCTGTCGTAGCTTTAGCTTTTGATATTTTTAGCTCTCTCCGGAAGAGTGCATTGGCTCGTTTGTATTTTATGAGATTGTCGGTGCTGTTGGTGCGTTTAAAGTTTTGGAAGGTTTTAAATTTATTTGCCCTAAGTTCGGTCAGTGTCTTGTTCCACCAAGGGGTGTATTTGCTGTATTTGTGTGGGGATGTTTGTGGAATACTATGGTGGGCGGCTTGTAGAATTATTTTGTTGAGGATTGCTGCTTCTTTATTGATATTAGTGGTTTTGGGTATGGTTTCGTTTATGTCGTTGGTTAGTTTTGTGAAAAGGGGCCAGATTGCTTCTTTTGTTTTAAAGAGGGGACGAGAGATATTAGTTTTTTGTGTTTGTGGGAACATGGAGATAAGGATTGGAAAGTGGTCGCTTCCATGAAGGTCGTCAACTATTTTCCAGTTAGTGAAGGGGGTGAGTTGTGGGGAGCATAATGAGAGATCTATGTGGGTGAGTGTATTGTGAGTGGAAAAGTGGGTTGGTGAGCCGTCGTTGAGTAGAGTCAGGTTGGCGTTTTGGAAAAACTTGGATAGGATTCTGCCTCGTCTGTTGTCCTGAGGTGATCCCCAGCTGTGATGCCAGCTGTTGAAGTCGCCTAGGATAATTTGGTTGGTGTTGTAGTTGTGTGTTTCAAAATGGTCGCTTAAGCATTTGGGTGAGAAGGTTTTGTTGGGGGGGATGTATGCTGAAATGATTTTAATTTTTGCTTTTGACATGATTTCTATTTCAATCACTTCTAGGCGTCTGAGTTGGTTTGATTGGGTATGTTGTATGGATTTGTGGACTAATATGGCTACGCCACCAAATCTGTTGGCGGCTGTATTGGTATAGATTTGGTAATTTACTGGGATGGGGATGGGGGTGTTTGTGCTGTAGTAGTGGGTTTCTTGTAGGCAAATGATTTGTGGAGAGTATTTTTTTATTATGGTTAAGAGTTCGTTGTAGTTGTTTGTGTACCCCTTTATGTTCCATTGTATTATTTTAAGCATTGCTAGGGTTTGGAGTTTTGTGTTTTGGTTTTGTTTTGGTTAGAAAGTTTTTGTTTTAGATGGGTTCGCTGTCGCTGTTGCTTGTGTATTTGTTCTTGTATGAGGGTTTGGGTTTTGTTTTAGTGTTTAATTTGGTATTTTTGAGAGTAGTAGAGAGATTGTTAGTCTTATCTTTAGAGAATATTTTGAGTTTTAGGTCTTCGGTTAGGAGTGATGTGTAAGGTTTATTTACTGTGTTGATGTGGCTGGTGTTTCCAGTGTCCATGTCTTCTGGTTCGGTTGGGTCAGATCGGTGTGTGAATGTTGGTGTTGGTGATAGTGTTTTGGCTGATGTTGCGTGAGGTGTTGGTTTCGTTGTGCCTGGTGCTGGCGCCTGGTGTTGTAGGTGTGTTGTTTTAGTTGAGGTTGCTAGTGGTGTGTTGGTTGTTAAACGTGTGTTTGGTGCTTGCGCGGTGGTAGGGTGTTGTGTTGAGTTGGCGAGTGTTTTTGCGTATGATGTTCTAATGTGTTGGCCGTGTCTGTTGTTGTAGATGTCGAGCGCGGTTTTGTGGTCGATTTTTTCCGTGATTTTGATGGCTGTTAGTTCCTGTTGCTTTAAGAATGCGGGGCATTTGCGGTCGAGGGGGCTGTGCTGGTGATCGATTTCTGGGTTGTTGCTGCAGTTTAGGCAGTTTTTTTGGTTTGTGCATCGCTCGTTTTCGCTTGTATGTTTTGCGTTAGAGCAGTTTATGCATATTTCTATGCCTTTACATACTGGAGTTGGGTGCCCAAAACGGAGGCATTTTCTGCATCGGAGGGGTAGCGGTATGTATGGTCGAACGCGGACTGTTTCGTAGCCGACTCTTAGTTTTTCAGGCAAATTGAGTGTACCAAAGGTGATAATGATGAGTCCAGTTTCTATAAGCGTAGTGTTGTGTTCTCCGGGGTTTGTGTTTGTTGGTTGTTTTTTTAAGATTTTCCTTATTTCTGTTACCTTTTGTGGTTTTAGTTCGATGAGTATTTCCTCTTCGGTGATGCCGCGCAACTCGTTGCAGTATATGACTCCCTTAGTAAAGTTAAGAGTTTTGTGTTCGGTGGCAGTTATTTCAATTGATGTCATTTGTTTAAGTTTGAGTAGTTTCATGGCTTGTAGCTGGTTTTTTGTTTTGATTAGGAGTGAGCCGTCTTTTGTTTTCTTGCATGTCTCCACTTCCCCATTGCAAGCGAAGTCTATTGTTTTTTTGATGACGAATGGTGAAACGTTTTCGAAAGTAATGTTGTCGTTTCTTCTTATCGTTATGTATTTCGGCTCGCCTAGGTTTGTGTTGTTGGATTTTACTCCGTATGTTCTTATGTCAGGTGGTTCGTGCATGTTTGTTATTGTTGGGCAGATGCCCGCGATAACTGTTGGTGCTTATTTGTTGTTGTGGTTTTTCGTTTGCGTTTTGTGTTTGAAGTTTGTTGAACTCGGTGTTGATTTTGGTTTTTTTTTGCTGTTTGTCGCGGTTTGTCGCGGTTTTAAGCTTTGCTGTAACACGTCTTATCTCTTCAGAGGTCGTGTTTAATGTGAACCCAAAATACATTGTGATCAATAATTAAACAAGTAGAAACGTTGCAGTCGGACGCACCCGACTGCGGTATACTCGATACCAGTAGTAAAACAGATTAAAAGAGAGCTGATTGCAATGGTGTGTGGATACGGCAGGGGTGTAGGCTGCCTCAAAGATTGTCTGGTGCAGATGGGGATGCCAAAAATCTATCTTCCTCCCAAATTTGGTGACTCTAGCTCAAAAATAGTAAAATTTGTGGGAAGGGGGGCTGTGGTTGGTAAGGGGGGGCGTGGTATCCAAACTTTTGCTGTAGATCTATTTATGATGTCAATTGCTATCCTCAAACAGAATTTGGTGACTCTAGCTCAAAGTTAGTAGAATATGGTAGAAGGGGGGCTAGGTGCTGGGGGATGGTATGGGGGGGCGTGGCGCCCAAAGTTTTGCTGCAGATCTGATTGTGATGTTAATTGCTATCCTCATACCGAGTTTGGTGACTCTAGCTCAAAGTTAGTAGAATATGGTGGAAGGGGGGCTGGGGGCTGGAATGGGGGGGCGTAGCGTCCAAAGTTTTGCTGCAGATCTATTTATGATGTGAATTGCTATCCTCATACCAAATTTGGTGACTCTAGCTCAAAGTTAGTAGAAGATGGTGGAAGGGGGGGCTGGGGGCGGTATGGGTGGGGGCGCCATCCAAAATTTTTGGGTTTCTTCACTTCCAATCTTGGCATCAAATTTGGCGGCTCTATCTCAAAAGCTGTGGAAAATATAGGCACTTTTGATTTCAAAATGCAAGGGGCTAGGGAACGGGGGGGCGTGGCTCCAAATTTTTGATGCAGTTTTTTGGAGATCGTTAACAGCTATCTTCCTATCAAATTTGGTGACTCTAGCTTTAACTCTTTGGAAAATACACGCATTCCCGTTTTTAGTGAAGCATTGGGGCGGTTTGGGGCAGCTTGGGCAGTATGGATTAGCGCGGCATCCAAAGTTTTAATGCATTTTTTGGAGGTTGTAATCGCCTATCTTGGCACAAAATTTGGTGGTTCTAGCTTAAAAACTGTAATAGATATAAGCATTTCTGTTTATACCCTGAACCCATAAAATGGGTAAATCAGGGTATAATGGTTTTGTGCAAAAGTATGTAACAGGCAGAAGGAAGCATATCCGACCCCATAAAGTATATATATTCTTAATCAGTATCAATAGCCGAGTCGATATGGCCATGTCCGTCCGTCTGTCCGTCTGTCCGTCTGTCTGTCTGTCCGTCTGTCCGTCTGTCCGTCTGTATGAACGCGTAGATCTCAGATACTACAAGAGCTAGAGACTTCAGATTTTGAATATAAGTTCTCCTATACCATAAGCAGAACAAGTTTGCTTCAAATTATCGATAACTACTCTGGTTTTCGATATACACATGGAATCGATAACAAAAAATATCGAATTTGAAAAATGTAAAAATGGGGGCTTTTCTAAAAGGTAACGGTAGAACTTTTCTCAAAATTTTGTCCAAATACATTAAGAAACACCAGAGATATCGTAAAGTTAAGTCAGTTATGAGTTTTGTTTAAACTTTAAAGTGATCATTATTTGAAGCATACTTTTAGAACGCAAGGACAGCAAATGAGTTCAGGGTTTATTCTGGTCCGGCTATCCCGACTAGAGCCTTCTTACTTGTTTTAAGCTGCGAGGGGGCTGGGGGCGGAATGGGTAGGTGGGGCCCCAAAACTTTGATGCATTTTTTGGGGGTCGTTTCCAGTTATCTACCTACCAAATTTTGAGACTCTAGCTCAATCACTTTCGAAGATACACGCACTACCGTTTTAAGCGAAGCGTTGGGGTGGTTGAGGGCGGATAGGGCAGTAGAGCTGGGCGTGGCATCCAAAAAAAAATGAATTTGATTGGGGATCGTCAACACCTATCTTGAAACCAAATTTGATGGCTCTAGCTCAAAAACTGTAGAAGATATGGGCATTCTTGGGGATAAACTGCAGGGGGGCTGGGGGCGGTATGGGTGGGCGTGGTTCCAAAATTTTTGATGCAGTTTTTTGGGGGTTGGTAGTAGCTATTTTCTCCCCAAATTTGGTAGTTTTATCTGTAAGGGCTTGCGAAATAGCTGGATCTATCGATTTTGCGTTTTCGAGTTTATCGATTTGCTAGCCCCCTAGTTATCGTAGAACTCCAATCTTGACACTTTAATTTACTATGCCATAGATAAAGAGATTTGCAAAGTTTGAAGTCTCTAACTTGAAGGGTGTGGAAAAAAGTTGCGTTCATACAGACGGACAGACACCATGACGGACATTGCACAAACCCAATATACTCTTTACCTTCGGTATCGAGTATAAAAAACAATAGACTACACATGCGGAGGAAAAGTTGACTCTTGCAAAAAAATTCGCGCCGGCTTCTTACTAATAAAAACGAAAAACAACACACAAGCAACAAAACTACTCAAACTAAAAAACATGGCAAACATGGAAGTGACAACCTCTGAACACAAATCCCTTAACCTTTCAAAAGGAGTAATATACAGCAACGAACTGCGCAACATCGACGAAACAGAAATACTAAACGAATTAAAACTCCAAAACTTAACCGAAATCCGAAAAATACTAAAAAAAACAAGAACAAGCTCTAGTAGAAACTGGACTCATCATAATTACATTCGCCGCACACACTGTGCCAGAAACAATAAGAATCGGGTATGAAAGAGTCAGAGTCCGCCCTTACATACCATTGCCTCTGAGATGCAGAAAATGCCTCCGATTTGGCCACCCAACACCGATATGCAAAAGCAACGAAGAAATCAGCAAAAACTGTTCTGGAAAATTACACACTGAGGAAAAAGAGACCTGCACGAAGTTTAAAAGTTGCATAAATTGCATTAACAACCCAGATGTGGATTACAAACACAGCCCACTAGATCGAAAATGCCCAGCATTTTTAAAGCAGCAGGAACTTGTGGCAATAAAAACAACAGAGAAAGTCGACCACAGAACAGCCTTAACCATATACTACACCCGACACATGCACCAACTAAGAAACAGCTACGCCACAACACTCTCCAACACCACATCAAACGAAAACAACGCAACAACTTTTCATAAACCTACAACTACATCAAATGGAACAACAATCACACAATCTCACGCCGAAAAGCTGCCAACAACGAGCAACAAAACACCACGATCCGTCAACAAACCCACTTACTGCATCACACACACACAACACCTCAACACCCCAAAAACATATACCCGCAATCAGCCACGTTGAAGATATTGATCAAGACTGCTCCGGCTTCACAAAAGACCTTGCATGCGAACAATCCCAAGAACTAAAAATACGAATTTTCTCTACAGAAAAAAACACCCTAGTAACTAACCTTAAGCCTCAAAAACCTAAACAACTAAAAACAAAAGCTCCCATAAAAATAAATACAAAAACAACAGCGAAAGCGACAGCGTTTAGCTCTAACAAAAACCACTCACCCACCAACACACTGTTCTCCCACACGCTGTAGGAACAACAACCAAATAAACATTCAACAACACCAAAAAAACAACAAAAAAATCAGCCACATAAATGACAATTAAAATAGTGCAATGGAACATCAACGACTATGTCAACAACTACAGCGAACTCCAAATATTAATAAAAAAACACACACCACACATAATATCCCTACAAGAAACCCACAAATTAAACATCCAGCACACACCCATACCCACCAACTACCAACTGCTAACAAAAAACACCGCCCCATCCTATGGAGGGGTATCACTAGTACATAAGTCGCTAAATGCCAAGAAATAATCCTCAACAATGACTTCGACGCAATTTGCGTCTAAAGCATATCAAAACAAAAATTTAGACTAATATCAACATACATCGCACCAACCCAAAAATTCTCCCGAGTCAACCTCCAAAACGTCCTAGAAAAGTCACACACACCTACGATAGTCACTGGTGACTTCAACAGCTGGCACAAAAACTCAACAACAAAAGACGCCAGAGGGAGGCTTATAGAGAAATACATTGCCCAATCCAACTTTATTCTATTAAACGACGGATCACCAACACACCTCAGCACTCACAACACACTAACAAACATCGACCTCACCTTTAGCAGCCCTATACTAAAAATTGACAGCTCGTGGCAAACATAAGACGATCTATATGGCAGCGATCACTTCCCAATTATATCCCTTTTCACCTCCATAACAACAAACACACAATACACCACACCCAAACCTAACTTTATCACTGACAAAGCAAACTGGGAAAAATTCTCAAAACTTACAGAAGAGTACTCCTCACAGATACCAACAAGCTCAAATATAAACAAAGAAGCAGCTACAATACACAAAATAATCATTTCGAGTGCGCACAGAGCAATCCCCCAAACACACCCCATGAAACACAACCACAATGTCCCCTGGTGGAATAAATACCTACAAAAACTCAGAGACGAAAAAAAAAAGAAGATGGCACAGACTATAAACATACAGAACGCCATACTAAACAACTACATTCCCCAAGCCTACAAAAACAGCATTACAATGAAAAAACCTAGCTCAGACAAAACCTCACTAAACTCCTACCGGCCCATATCACTAAACCCATGCCTATCAAAAGTCATAGACAAAATAGTAGCAAAACGACTGTGGTGGTTTGTTTCTAATGATAAACTCATCCTCATCCAGTCAAACTGGTTTTAAAAAGGGGAAATCTGCTCTAGACAGTCTACTTCTAGTAGACCATCTAATAGCTAGAAGTATCTCCAAAAAAAACCATACATCAATTATATCGCTTGACTTTGCAAGAGCCTTCGACAGGGTAGGAATCCACTCAATCCTCGACCAACTGACAGAATGGAAAACTGGAAAAAAAATACTAAACTAGGTAAAAAACTTTATGACCAACCGTAAAACAACAGTACGCATTCACAAAACTTTCTCATCCTTTCACCCCCTCTCGAACGGCATTCCCCAGGGATCACCGCTCTCGGCAGTTCTATTTGTCAAAGCGTACAACAAACTCGCCGAACTGCTCACCCAACACCCAAACATCAGCTTAAGTGCATACGCGAACTACTTTAACCTAATATTAAAACTAAAAACCAAGAAAACCATAAATATAAATATAGTCCCCATCCTTGAAACAATAACTAATTGGGGCGACTACTCTGGCGCTATGCTCTCGAGCACAAAATGCAAACACATGCATGTATGCAGAAAGCACAACTGCAACTGCACTCTAACCACAGGACAAGGACAAATAAAAAAAAGCGTAAAAGCAATTAAAATACTAGGCCTACACTTCAACAACAAGTACAGATGGCAAGCTCACACCGAACAACTCACACGCAAGCAACCAACATAATAAAATGTCTCTCAAGCCCAAAATTCAACTGCAATACATCCCTACCCAACTAAAGCAATCCTGACCTCAAAAGCAGACTACGGACTCCCAATATACGGAAATAGCCCAAAATCAACCACACGCCCAATAAAATCTACAATAAACTCAGGCTTCAGAATCGCTCTATGAGCATTTAAAACAACACCAGCCCAAAACAACCTCTTCGAAGCACGAGCTGCCAAACTAGAGGATAGAAGAGAGCTCCTAACAAAGCTGCGCTTTGTCTATGTGCGTGTGCTTGTGGATAGCAATAATAGATACAGCACCGAACTGCATATAAAGGCTGGTTCGCACTTTGGTAAGTAGTAAGTAGCCAGTCGGGTAGACAGTAGCTCGGTAAGTAGCTACTCGCAAAAAACTGTTCGCTTTTATAAAATAAACTGATTAGTACAGTGCATTAGTACTGCGCGGTCGGCAGCGAGATGAGTGTGCAGCGCAAAAAATTAAATAAAATAATAATGCTGATGGCTGTGGCCGTTGCAGAGGAGTTGGAAGAAATGGAGGTAGTGCCGAAAAAGAAAAAAGTATGGGTCCGAAAATGGATTCAAAAAAGGAATTCGAAGATCCGAAAGAATACTTTGGGACGCTGCGAATGACGGAAAATTGTTTTAATTTTTTGTTGGCGCAAGTGGAAACACACATTCAATTTAAAATTTTTCTCGGTAAATCCAGCTAAATTCATTGCATTTTGCAAATCATTTATTGCTGACTCCTTCATTTGCTTATTTTTATAGCTGGCTGTCTTAACATTCCATAAGCACTCATGTTGTAAATAATTATCAACAAACTTATACGTCGTGTCTTCATCCCACCGAAGAGACATGTTTACTCCACAACAGCTTGGAAATAATGAACTGTACTGTTTCAAAACGTTCTGACTTGCTGAGTAGCCAGAAGACAGTAGCTCTGCCGAGTAGAATCTACTCTATTTTTTTGTGCGAGTAGCGAGTGAGCTGACTAAATTACTTGCCTAAAATTTTGCTGTTCAGACACTGTCTACTCGACTCGCTATTTACTACTTACCTAGTCCCCATCCTTGAAACAATTACTAATTGGGGCGACTACTCTGGCGCTATGCTCTCGAGCACAAAATGCAAACACATGCATGTCTGCAGAAAGCACCACTGCAACTGCACCCTAATCACAGGACAAATACAAATTAAAAACGAGACATCAATAAAAATACTTGGCCTTCACTTCGACAACAAATACAGATAGAAATCTCACGCAGAATAACTCACAAATAACCTCAAACAAGCAACTAACATAATAAAATGCCTCTCTAGCTTTAAATTTAACTGCAACACATCCACCCTACTAGACGTTACCAAAGCCATCCTGGCCTCAAAAGCAGACTACGGAATTCCCATATACGGAAACTGCCCAAAATCAACATTACGCTCTATTAAATCCTCGCTTAACACAGGTTTTAGAATCACTCTCGGAGCATTTAAAACAACCCCCATCCAAAACATCCTATATGAAGCACGAGCCGCCACATTAGAGGATAGAAGAGAACTCCTAACAGCCAACCTCGTAAAATCCCTGATCACGGCAAAGAATTCGCCAATCAACAGAATACTAAAAACATATCGACCACATAATAAACTATAGCAAAGCCCACAACTTACCCTTTTAGTCCATAACCCTACGACCCCAAACCACACCACCCTGGAACACAAAACAATTAAACATTGACAGTGTCAATTTGACACTACACTTAGAAAACTCAACAAAAATAACACACCTCCAGAAATATACCGCACAGAATTCAATCTCAAAAAATCAAAAGACAAAAACAAATACACATATGTATACACTGACGGATCCCAAACCAACTAAACCACCACATTCGCCATTACATACGAAAAAAATCACATAAATTCAAGCCTTCTGCCCCACTATTCGTCTGTCTTTTCTGCTGAAATTATTGCAATATCGGAAGCTTTAGAGCACCATAAAAACAAAAAGGGAAAATACTGCATTTGTTCAGACTCGCTCTCCGCTATAGACGCAATAAGCAATGCTAACAACTACGATTACTACAGCTCACTCATACATTATATCCTACATACAATATATCCCCAAATTCAAACTTTTATGGGTACCTGGTCATGTAGGAATAACCGGAAACGAACTGGCAGACACCGCTGCCAAAAACGCAACATTGGAACCACTAACAACCAAAAATAACTACAACATAAAAGACATCTTAAAATACATTAAAAAAAACACACCAATCAAAATCGCGAAGAACAAACAAAAATAACGAGACTCAGACTTGGACACACAAAAATCACGCACAAATCTTACATCGACCACTCCCCCAGGACATGCCCATAGTGTAACCAACTCTCAATAGAACACATACTTGCCAACTGCAATTCCCTCAAAACACAAAGACAGGCAATATTTAAAACCACCAACCCACTACAATACCTCTCTAACCCCACACCGCCAAACATGGAAAAAATCCTACAGTATCTCAAAAACACTAACATATACTTTAACATATAAAACTACATATATAAATAATTTACGCTCAACTAAGAAACTATGTAAATATGTAAATACTTAGACCTAGACTAGACCGAGCTGAAGGCCACTGATGCCATAGCCAAAATACACGCTAGCATATAATTTTAATTATAAGTTAGCCCTAAATAAATAAAAATAAATAAATAAATTTTCAAGAAAAAAACGTACCACTCTAACCCCACACCACCAAACATGGTAAAAATCCTACAGTATCTCAAAAACACTAACATATACTTTAACATATAAAACTATATAAATATTTACGCTCAACTAAGAAACATTGTAAATATGTATATACTTAGACCTAGACTAGACCGAGCTGAAGGCCACTGATGCCATAGCCAAAATACACGCTAGCATATAATTTTAATTATAAGTTAGCCCTAAATAAATAAAAATAAATAAATAAATTTTCAAGAAAAAAACGTACCACTCTAACCCCACACCACCAAACATGGTAAAAATCCTACAGTATCTCAAAAACACTAACATATACTTTAACATATAAAACTACATATATAAATAATTTACGCTCAACTAAGAAACTATGTAAATATGTAAATACTTAGACCTAGACTAGACCGAGCTGAAGGCCACTGATGCCAT
The DNA here is from genome assembly GCA_035044585.1 of Scaptomyza polygonia. NCBI lineage: Eukaryota > Metazoa > Arthropoda > Insecta > Diptera > Drosophilidae > Scaptomyza > Scaptomyza polygonia. The sequence goes on along the minus strand of JAWNNU010000205.1, from coordinate 86,356 downwards.
AGCCAAAATACACGCTAGCATATAATTTTAATTATAAGTTAGCCCTAAATAAATAAAAATAAATAAATAAACTTTTAAGAAAAAAACGTTCTTGTTTTAAGTATAATTCTGGCTTGATTTTATAGAAAAATCTGGATTAATTCTAGGAAAATATAGATTGATTCAAGAGCAATAAAGATTGTTTATAAGTAAGAATCGGGATTGAATTCAGAAAATGCGGGATTGATTCAAGACCAATCAGGATTGATTCAAACAAAAATCGGGATTGATTTGAGTGCAATCACGATTGTTTTAAGTAAAAAACTGGATTGATTCAAGCAATATTTGGGATTGTTTTCAGTAAAATTCTGGATTAATTGGAGGAAATTCTTGATTGATTTAAGCAATAATCTGGATTAATTCAAGCAAAACTTAGATTGATATAAGCAAAACTTGCGATTGTTTTAAAACAAAATTTTGATTGATTTAAGCAAAAGTCTGGATTAAAATAAGTAAATCGGGATTGATTTCAGAAAAAATCTGTTTTGATTTAAGTAAAAAAAGGTTTAATTTAAGGCAGATTTGCCTTAAATCTATCCTTAACTTATTTCATTTATCCATTATCTTACTTGAATCAAAAAATTCTGGCTTACATGAAAATTCCTAAAATCAAAAAAGTTCTTACTAAAAATAAGAATTTCCCGGATTGACTCACTTTCGACCCTTTTCTGGCTTATTTTAAGTCAGTTCTCACTGAATTTTTTTCTGGCTGTAGGTCAAAGTTAGTAGAATATGGTGGAAGGGGGTCTGGAGGCTGGCATGGGTAGGGGTGCCATCCAAATCTTTTTGGGTTTTTTAATCACCAAACTTGGCACCAAATTTGGCGGCTCTAGCTCAAAATCTGTGGAAAATATAGGCGTTTTTGATTTAAAAATGCAGTGGGCTGGGTTTAATGTGTTTAAGCTAGAGTCACAAAATTTGGTAGGTAGATAACTGGTAACGACCCCCCAAAAACTGCATCAAGTTTTAGAGCCACGCCTCCTTGTTCCCCAGCCCCCCCACAGTTGAAAAACAGAAATGCCTATATCTTCCACAGCTTTTAAGCTCTGCAGCAAAAATTTGGATGCAACCAAATTTGGAAATAAGGAAGCTTTTTGGCATCCCCAACTTCACCAGACAGTCTTTGAGGCAGCGTACACCCCTGCCGTATCCGCTCCCCATTGCAATCAGGTCTCTTTTAATCTATTTTATTAGTGGTATCGAGTATACCGCAGTCGGGTGCGTCCGACTGCAACGTTTCTACTTGTTAGAATTAATTTTGATTCATGTCAGCTGCTCATAGCTGACAATAAATAAAAATAAAATAAATAAATAAATATTGCGCGAAAATTTTGAAAAACATCAGTCAATAAAAGAACATCTGTTTTGAGATAAAGCTCCATATATTCTTTTAATGATTGACAGTTGAAAACTTTCCATATATGTTGTGCATATAAATAGTCCTCAAGCGAACATTCTTTAAAGATAAACTATTGAAGAACTTCTCCCTTGAAGGTAGACAAGTTTCAGACAGTCGGCTTTCTGAGTCTAAAAATTCATATGGAAAAGCTCCCTTTCTACGCATTAAATTAAACTTCTCCTCGCAGGGATAGAAACGATTAACGCTCTCAAAACAATCAGTAGTAAGATTACTACTTAGAGCATCTTAGCTGGTTGCCATAAAGCGAAAAGTATCTAAAAATCTAATTTCTAAGTTTTTGTCATGGGACGCTATGTATGTAAATTTAGAGAGTGATATGTACAACTCCTTATTTAATGGGAGAACTTTAATATCACTCCAACTTTGTTAAGTTCCCTCACGAAAAGATGGGAGTCATACCGCGAGAAGTTGTGGAAAAATACGGGAACAAAAGGTGCAATTTGATAATTAATGTTGCAAACATTATGAGCTGGACCGCTATAATGAAGAACCTGGTTGCCATAAAGCGAAAAGTATCTTAAAATCTAATTTCTAAGTTTTTGTCATGGGACGCTATGTGTGTAAATTTAGAGAGTGATATGTACAACTCCTTATTTAATGGGAGAACTTTAATACCACTCCAACTTTGTTAAGTTCCCTCACGATAAGATGGGAGTCATACCGCGAGAAGTTGTGGAAAAATACGGGAACAAAAGGTGCAATTTGATAATTAATGTTGCAAACATTATGAGCTGGACCCCTATAATGACCAGTTAAATGACTGTGATCCCGTACTTGGTCGGTCCCCAACATTTTTTTGCAAATATGACAATTAACTGCATTTTGAAAACTGGCTTCCTCCACTGCACTCATTGCCATAGGTTTAATACTAGAGAGGTAAGAGTTATAAGTCTCAGTTACATCTCTGATGAGAGATGTGACAAATTTAACACCTGAATCTTTAGCTGTCTCTAATTCAAACTTGTCTAAGGAAGGGTCAAAGGAGCACTTAATATAGTACGAGAATGCTAAGTATAAGCACATGTAAAGATGTAGCTGTAACATTCTCGCTCACTTTTGAATTGAATGGGGTTGGTACGCACTCGAAGTCTGCATACACTACAAATGGTACGTTTAAACAACGGTTAAACTTCTTAAATTTAAGACTTGCTTTCTCTAAAGTTGGTAGCGTTGATACCATCTTGCGCAGTTCCTGTGCTCCAAAGACAATTTCTCGTTGTGTGAGAAGTTGAGGCAGGTGTTGCAGAAATAAAGTTGATGGCTATTTGCGGTTACCTTTGAGCTTACCAGTCTGAGAGTACGAAAGTAAAAGAAAAATTTATTAGTACTGCAAATAAAAATTAAAAAGATATTTTAGCTATGAATCTTACTTTAATAAACTCTTTATCCAAACAAAATGCGCTCGTCTTTCACTCTCCAAACGTAATAAGCTGATATGCTTTTCCCGTTAATCCTCTGTTAAATAGAGTGGACCAACCACTTTTCCTTTTTCCTCGTCGAATCCAAAAACGTTGATACTGATAGTTTCTCCTTTCAACAACTTTGATTTGTGAAAGGGGAAGCGGAAAATCCAACTCCCTATAATTTAATGTAAGTGTATCACTAACATTGATTTTTGAGTTATCAATATAAGCACTGTAGCTCGAACATCTCTCAGGACGGATGATGTTAGAGGCTTTAAGAGCTGATATTAAAGCCCATTTAAAACAAAACTCACCCTCTTTTCTCACATTTGTAATCGCCTTTTTGACCCTCAACACTTTTGGAGTTTCATTATAATTTGAAACTTTAATTGGGGTGTATGTATGTTAATATTAATATGTTAATATTGTATGTTAATATTACATTCTAATCTGATTATCTGGGACATTGTCCATCCGCTATCCCTTTCCTGAAACTCATCCATTTTTTGCCGAATGAGTTCAGCATGTAGATTATATACATCTTCTATATTGCTTCCACCAGTAAGAACACATATAGGAGTTTGGTGTGACTTTATTTGCATCACCATTTCATCTTGGTGGAATTTAATGTATTCCGCAAATAGCTCAAAGTTTATATTACACGATGTGTCTAAAGATAAAACGTTGGCGATAATTGGGTAAAACTCCGATGAGACTTCAGTGATGAATTCTTGAGGATCAAGAATTTCCTCACGCTTATTATCAAACGATAACCCAAAAATGCGGTTTTTGAATCCACTTGAAATCTGCTAAACAGCACTATTTACAGGTATGAAAACACGCATTTTGTGGGTATTGGATCTTAAATGTCCGTTCCACTTTGAAAATAGTACAAAAATCATACATGTACTACACCACGTAGAATGGGAGGTGATAGCGATGGGTGTTTTTGTGGAGGTGGTGGCGATAGTGTTGAGGTAGGTTGTGTTGATTATGGTAGGGGTGGTGGCCATAGTTGAGTTGGTGGAGTTGGCGGCGATGGTGTTGAGGTGGGCTGTGTTTTTCATAGTAGGGGTGGTGGAAGTGTTTGAATAACACTCGGCTAGAGCGTTTAGGCAGGCTGTACTGCATATTACTTTTTTTGTGGTTCCTGGAGTGTTGGGAGATGCATCTGTATTGAAATATTCTGCTAATTCGTTTAGGGAGGCGGTGTTGTACACAATTTTCTTATTCGCGTTCGAAGACATTTTAATGTGATTTAATTTTTAAAATTTAGAAACATAAACGTTTGAAAACACGGAAGAGCTACTAATCTTTTATTTAACCAAAACTAACTCTTTTATTGATTTTGAAGTCAATGCAGGATATAAGATTTTCCTAGCAATTGACAAATAATTAAAACAGATACAAATAAACAAAGGTTAGAAACGTACGCACTAAAAAAGTTGAGTACAGATAGGAAAGAGATGGCGCTAAAAATTGAAATGCTAGGGCTACAGGATTGGTTGAGAGTATTCATCTTATGGATAAAGGGGACCAATCAATTAGCACCCCACCTGCTTTTCATAGACGATCGTGTACAGAATTACATGATTGGACGTGTCTTATTATACTTACATACGGAGGATCACTATCCCCCTCTAAAACTTTCCCCCTCTAACACTTTCTCTCTTTAACACTTTCTCCCACTAACACTTTCCCCCTCTAACACTTTCAAATCTTTGTCTACAAGTATCAATACTCTTGTTAAGAATCTATGTATTGACCTTATTGCTGCTGCTGCGAAAGAAAATTCCCATACTTTGCTCACTGACCCTTACGATCACGAAATTCGTTGTTTATGGCTTGCTTGCGGGTGTGCAAAACAACGCACATCAAAGAGGCACTCACTAGACTCTATCCTTGCATTCTTTGTTCACTGATTCTTACTATCATAAAAATTAGTTTTTTATTGCATGCAGGTGTGCAAGGTAGCGCATATTAAACAGGCACACAATTGTCTCTAACAATTCTTAGTAAAATAGCCAAAACAGATCCTTTGAGCACCGATTCTCACAAATCCTGGTGTGCTTGTTGCGGCTATTGTTAATAACAATGCGAGATAGGAATGTTTTCTCCTTTGACTATGATGTACTAACCAACCTTCACTGTGATTTGATTTTTAACTGACAAAATTATCAATCCTTGGTTCTCAACCCCTCCTTTGACTTTGATGCACTTACAGGTTTCCATCTGAACGCTGTAAGATTTTGATCTGATAAAATTATCAATCCTTTGTTCTCAACCCTCCTTTGACTTTGCTGCACTTATAGGTGTCCACGCTTGATCTGATGAAATTATCAATCCTGTGTTCTCCACCCCTGGTATTATTAAAAAGGGTCACGATTATCGAAAATTTTTTAGAAGGGTCAAAAAATCAGCGTTGGGTTATAAAACTGTCAAAAAAGATTATCAATTTAATGGGTGTAATTAAAAAGGCGGCATCCCTTTGTCCCAGAACCGCCATTCTCCTACTACTCGTGTCATACATCTTAAAAAGTATTATAGAGCCAATTAAAGTTCAATTGCAAAACAATGATAGCCAAAACTTTAAAGAATATGTAAACTCTTGTGAAACTCCTTTTAAAAAATGCATTACAGAATATAAACTTTTAAGAACAGTTTCCGATGCTGATCAGTTGTGTAAACCAATATCTTTCAACGTTCATAATGGATAACCTTGTTTAAATGCTAGCAATGTAAAAGGTTGTATAATGCCCTTACAATTTCAATTTAGAAAGTTTTTGGAACTGCCAGGAGTACTTAAATACATTTAAAATAATATAAAACAAAATTCGGGTACACCTAATTTAACACATTGTGTTCTTCATCATTTAAAAGCAAAGTTAAGTTATATCCAGATAGAATAATTATATCCTTTTATATATATGTAGACGATTTTGAAATTAATAAACCTCTTTGCAGCCATGCAACACTTGACTCCATTACAGCAGTTTATTATAATTTTCCAAGTTTAGAACAACACCTATCAAAACTAGATTTTATATTTGTAGCTGCCCTGTTTAAAAGCAGAGAACAAAAACTTTTAGGGAGAGAACCTTTTCTAAATTCATTGGGTACTGAATTCCAAAAATTAGAAGAACAGGGAGTAGTTGTTCAAACCGAATTAGGTCAATTTAGAATTTATTGCATATTAGCAAATATGTTAGGTGACAACTTAGGATTGAACACTATTTCGGCTTTTACGACTTCCTTCAATTCTAACTACTATTGTCGATTTTGTACTCGTCATAAGTCTCATATGATACATGATGTTAAAGAAAATTATGATTAGTTACGAAATATACAAAATTATACTGATCCACTAAAAATAAATGATGTCAAGAAGACAGGAATTAAAAATTAATGTTTATTCAACCTTTTATCTCATTTCATGTAACTGATATTTTTAGTGTAGATGTTGCACACGACCTATATGAAGAAATTTGTAATTATGACTTGTGTGAAGTTATTCTACATTTTATTAAAGAAAAATTTTTTTCGATTTAAGTTTTAAATTATCGAAAGCAAATGTACAATTATGGATCCACTGAAATCGGTAACTATTTTCCGCCTTTAGAAATTAAACATCTAAAAAATAATAAATTAAAAATTTCTGCAAGTGAAATGATGTGCTTTGTTCACTTTTTTCCACTCATAATCGGTGATTTAATTCCAATAAATGACCCAATATGGAGTTTTTTTGATATTTTAAACCTACTTTCATATGATGTTGATCTACTTAATAAGTTATACAGTTTAATTTGCTTACACAACAAAATATATTTTCTTTTATTTAAAAAGACATTAAAACCAAAGTTTCATGTTTTACTACATTATGTCACTGTCATTAAACATTTAGGACCCCTTAGAAATTTACACTGTCTTCGTTTCTAAGGCAAACATAGAGAAACAAAAACTTACGCAAAGTGTATATCTTCTAGAAAAAATATTACATATTCATTAAGTATGAAAGCGGCTTTAAAGTTTACACAATTTTTAAAGATTTACGAAATGGGTATTCCGAATGATACTGTAACAGCGAATATTAAGCATTTTAAAATTAAAACCAGTTCTTTTTATAAGAACATTATTAATTCTATAGATTTCCATGACAATTTTGTAAACAATTTATCTGCAAGTTCAGTCACATTCAAAGGAAATGTTTATAAACCAAATTATTTTTTCACTTTGAAAAATAATTCTACAATTACATTACAAAAAATTAAGAAAAATTTAATTTCATTTGATAATATTCTATATTTTATTGTATCTCAGTTTGAAATAAAATGTTTCAATGATCATTTACAAGCTTTTGAAGTAGGTAAAGAGTTTACAGATTTGAAAATTGTAAGTATTGGAGACATATGCAGTCCTTCAATACATATGTCTGTAATGTCAAATGGCAAAAAATTTATAGAAATAAGTTTATATGATGTTTTAAGATATAAGATAATTATAATTTAAAAATATGTAGTAAATATAAATAAATACATACTAAATAAAATAAATAATTTAGTTTCCTATCAAAATTACAGGAACTATTATCAATACTGCGGAACAGTATTTCCTTTTAAAATTACAGGAACCATTATCAATGCTGCAGAACAGTATATCCTTTCAAAATTACAGGAACCATTATCAATGCTGCAGAACAGTATATCCTTTCAAAATTACAGGAACCATTATCAATGCTGCAGAACAGTTTTTCCATTCAAAATTACAGGAACCATTATCAATGCTACAGAACAGTATTTCCTTTCAAAGTTACAGGAACCATTATCAATGCTGCAGAACAGTATTTCCTATCAAAACTACAGTGAAACTGTACTTTTACCTTGTTTTCCTATCAAACTGACATTGCTACTTTCAATTCTGTGTTTGATATGATCCTATCACATCTACGTTCGGCACTTTCAGTCTTGAAAGTACACGAATATCAATAATGATAGTACGTCATATCGGACCAAAATTAATTGGAAAAAACGTAGAAAAGTTAGTATTTCTGGTGATTTTTTGGTTCAGTGTACTGATAGTTTTTGAAACTAAAAGTACCTTTTTTATTGATTTTGAAGTGAATGCAGGATATAAGATTTTCCTAGCAATTGACTAATAATTAAAACAGATACGCACTAAAAATGTTGAGTGCATGTAATACCCTAATTCCATTAGGTTGCATCCGTCATTAACAGCAAGTCGCGGATGTAGGTGATTCCACTACAAATCCAATTCATCCACATCCTGTTTTAACAGGGGTTTTGTTTTTTTTTTCATGCACTTGATGACCAGCTGCTGTTTTACCCAAATTGGCACTGTTTAAACGAGTATCGATAGGAAATTTCATACTATCGACTATGTAAAAGATCTGTTCAGTGCTCTGTAATGTTAAATTCTAACATCGCCTGCTTTTCCCAGTTGATAGGTTTTCGACCAACTGGGAAATGCAACCGACCAACGGGGAAATTTGAACAAGATTCTCATTGTGCATAGGGGAATCTTATACAAACGGAAGCAACATTCCCGAGTTCCAATTACATACTTGCATCCGGCTTGTAGTGGAATCGGGGTATAAGAAAGGGATGGCGATAAAAATTTAAATGTGATGCCTACAGGATTGGTTGAGAGTATTCATCTTATGGATAAAGGGGACCAATCAATTAGCACCCCACCTGCTTTTCATAGACGATCGTGTACAGAATTACATGATGGGACGTGTCTTATTATACTAACATACGGAGGATCACTATCCCCCTCTAACACCGTCTCTCTTCAACACTTTCTCCCTGTAACACTTTCCCCGACTAACACTCTCTCACTCTAACACTTTCGCCCTCTTAACAATTTCAAATCTTAATCTACAAGTATCCAATACTCTTGTTAAGAATCTAAGTATTGACCTTGCTGCTGCTGCTGCAAAAGAAAATTCCCATCCTTTGCTCACTGACTCTTACGATCATGAAATTCGTTGTTTATGGCTTGCTTGCGGGTGTGCAAAACAACGCACATCAAAGAGGCTCACTAGACTCTATCCTTGCATTCTTTGTTCACTGATTCTTACTATCATAAAAATGCGTTTTTTTATTGCATGCAGGTGTGCAAGGTAGCGCATGTTAAACAGGTACACAATTGTCTCTAACAATTCTTAGTAAAATAGCCAAAACAGATCCTTTGAGCACTGATTCTAAAAAAACCTGGTGTGCTTGTTGCTGCTATTGTTAATAACAATGCGAGATAGGAATATATTCTCCTTTGACTATGATGCACTCACCAACCTTGACTGTGTTTGGAATTTTAACTCATAAATTTGTTATTCCTTCATTCTTACCCCTCCTTTGACTTTGATGCACTAACAGGTGTCCATCTGAACGCTGTAAGATTTTGATCTGATAAAATTATGAATCCTTTGTTCTCCACCCTACTTTGACTTTGATGCACGTGTCCACGCTTGATCTGATGAAATTATCAATCCTGTGTTCTCCACCCCTAGTGTTATTAAAAAGGGTCACGAATATGGAAAAATGTTTTAAAAGAGTCAAAAAATCTTTGGGGGGTGGTAAAAATGTCAAAATTAATCGGCAATAAATTTGTCGTAGAACCGGCAATTCCCTACTACTGCAAGGGATAGTGAAACAAAAATCTGCTCGCACGCCTTCGCACACTGGTGCGAAGCATACAAGGGGTCTACCTCCGGCTTCCTGAGAAACGCTTTTACTGCCAATTGCACAGTCTATATATTAGACTGTCTGTGGCGCAACGGATAGTGAAACAAAAATCTGCTCTCGCGCCTTCTCACAGTTGTGCAAAGCATAGAAGGGGTCTACCAACGGCACCCTGAGAAGAGCTTTTACTGCTAATTGCACAGTCTATATATTAGACTCACCAAATATGGTGGCATTTAAGCTAGAGGCTTTTCCTCATTATCATTTCTCATCTTGGTATTAGAGTCGGCTGCCCTCTGTTCATATAATCTTTCTGTTCATTAAGAAAAGCCATAAATTAGATGCAATGATGTGGTTCTTTTACTACAATCAATGATGTGCCCACGGTAGTTAATATTTAAAAAGTCGTTCAAGAAATTTAGTTATAACTTAAAGTAAAAAATTATATTTACCGGAAACGTTGAATGAGTTTATCAATAACGAGGGAGTAGCAGGCACAGGAAAGTGAATACATGGCCATACCCCAGCATCCAAAGCGAATACCCTCTTCGTACTTTCGTTGTGGGATTGATCCCTCCAAAGCTCTTGGATCTCCATTATATACAGCTTCCCCGACAAAATCAGTAAAATAAAGCGAGTAGCATACATGCGCCATCCAGCAAAAGAGATTTGTAAGGCAAACGATGCGCAAGGAATATGGCATGTACACAATGGAAAGTAAGTAATGCGAAAGCGACTGTACTTCCAAGTCACTTACTGATTCACTAGTAGAATTTTTTAAAGGCTCTTGATTTTCGGTAAAGGAAGTCTCAACAAATTCCTCTTTTCCAGCACAAAAGTTTTCCGATACCCCTGTTGGTGGCAGCTATTTAAAAATAAATAATTAAAATGATTTGCACAATCTTCTTTGTTAATAATATGAAATGGAAGTATTGAGTTTCATGTTAAATGAAACTAAAATATACTAGATTATTAATATAAATACGGAGGAATTAAACCAAAAACAAGTGAAAACGTTGCAGTCGGAAGCAACCGACAACGGAATTCTCTGATAACGTAGAAAAACAAGTTTTTAGGCTTGCAGCATCGTTTTTATTAGGTTGTTAACAAGTAACCTTCCAATTGTTTTAGTTCTTAATTTAGGGAAGTTTGAGAATTGTGTCATTATCTTTAGGAAAGAATAGGCTTGATCGTGAAGTGTTTTCCGTTAGCTAATGTACGTTACCAGTGCTAATATTTTTTTACAAATCGAAAAGCTTAACAAGTGAGAAGGCTCTAGTCGGGATAGCCCGACCAGAAGATACCCTGAACCCAGTTGCAGGCCTTGCGTCCTAAAAGTATGCTTCAAATAATGATCACTTTAAAGTTTAAACAAAACTCATAACTGACTTAACTTTACGATATCTCTGGTGTTTCTTAACCGATTTGGACGAAATTTTGAGAAAAGTTCTACCGTTACCTTTTAGAAAAGCCCCCATTTTTACATTTTCCAAATTCGATATTTTTTGTTATCGATTCCATGTGTATATCGAAAACCAGAGTAGTTATCGATAATTTGAAGCAAACTTGTTCTGCTTATGGTATAGGAGAACTTATATTCCAAATCTGAATTCTATAGCTCTTGTAGTCTCTGAGATCTACGCGTTCATACAGACGGACAGACGGACGGACAGACGAACATGGCCAAATCGACTCGGCTATTGATACTGATCAAGAATATATATACTTTATGGGGTCGGAGATGCTTCCTTCTGCCTGTTACATACTTTTGCACAAAACCATTATACCCTGATTTACCCATTTTATGGGTTCAGGGTATAAAAACTGAGGAATATAAAGGAGTTTTAGTCTTCAAAGGCAGAGGTGGTTTACAAATAATATTTATTTTTTTTTTTTTTTTGTAGATTTAAATTAAAGTCATCAGCTATCTACCTATCAAAATTTTTGCTTTAAACTGTTTTAAAGTGGGATATAAATATATGGAGATATAAGTAGACGTAGCAACCCAATCTTGACACTTTGACGCTCCCATGAACCAATATGTTTGCAAAGTAACATACAGAAGGACATACAGACACCCTGACGGTTATTGCACAAAATAAAAAAAAACTTTTAACGTTTAGTATCAGAGATTACAAATAAGAAAATAATCTATTTTTGATATGGCTTTTAAGAAATAATCTTACTGTACCAAGCCAAAAGGATGACCACAGTTTCAGCTCGATAGCTCAATAGCTGACGGACTTGTTTTGTATAAAAAGACGGACAAATAGACATAGCTAGCTCGCTAACGATCACCAATGCTTAATAATAAATAATTTATAAATTTTATTCACCTCATCATTGCTTTTTATATTTTTACACACATCCTCACTGTTAATAGAACCGTAGCTTACAGCGGCGTTTCCTAACTCCTGTTTTTCCTTTGTTCGTAAAGTGGATGATAGTGCCCATAGAGGAATTTCAGTAAAGCTGGTTACTGTAAATGTTACACAGGCTACAAAAATGAATGTTATTATTGTAAAGACAGCTCTAACATGTCCTCCTAAACGCCTTCCTGTGTGTAAACATTTTGTAAGTATCCATTGCGTAGTTATAAAAAATTAAATAAAAACTCACCAATTTCAGTTTCATCCCAGTTTAAAGCACCCATTGAATATCCGAAAAAACCTCCAAGACCAGCCATAATTGTAAAAGTAGAAAGTCCTTTAGCATGATCTTCTGCAATGCATACATCTAAAAGATATGCCCTGGATGGACTTTGGCAAGCATCCGCATCAAAGTCAAGTAGAACAGTTCCCAGAACAGTAAAAAAAATTCCCCACGGATGAGAAATCTTTTCATAGGTTTCGATCTTAGACGTTGTAGCTGTCGCTCTATGCGGTATTATGTTTAAGTAATTATATGTTGTATTATATGTGGTATTCATTGCAGAAGCTTGCATATGTGGGTCCACATCACCGAACCAGTATCCCAAGCTTTCTCCATTAGGAACCAATATCAACCCTACTCAAGTAGAAACATTATAACTTAATTATTATTAAATGGTTTTATTTACCCATTAATACTCCAACTGACAATAGAATTATAAACGGACGACGGCGCCCTATATTTAACTTGCAACGATCTGAAAATGAACCCAATATTGGGCACAGAAAAAATCCAACCAATGGTGATAGAGCCCAAACCAGTGTCATATGCTGGTGTTCCACTCCAATTTTAAGCAAAGTTGGCGAAACAAATGCTGTTTCTGCAGCGTAGGAAAATTCTATACCCATCACTGCAGCAGATACTCTCACCAATTCTGCACGAGTTTTGTATCTGTAAAAATAAAAGATTATGTATGTATTATAAATAAATATTATACATATATATATAGTAAGATATCCATAGCCCACCAAACCACTTATGTATATCTGAACTAATTGTAAACAGTATCTGTATCCACACCAAACCACTAATGCAAAGATAAAACTATTTGTAAACAATATCGAATTCCAAATCAACCCAATAATCATAAATTGGAAACAAATCATCCCAATCACGCCAAAAGCACGAAATTTTCAATATTAACATATTTCGGCTTCAGCATAGAAAAAACCAAAACAAAAGATAGCCACTTATGGTATATAAACTCAAAGCAAGAGTTTTCAATGAGTTTAAGTTTGATTTGAAGAGCTAACCAGACAGACGACTCATATTCGATTACTTAAAATACTTGTATACTTGCCTTAATTTTATTGACGCTTATAATACTCAAACTTATTATTGACGCAGCCGGTAGGATGTAGTGAAAAAAAGCGCATTAAATAAAAAGTCCAATACTTTAAAACACACTGAACCGCGAAAGAACCATACCTGACCTAAAACACATTTAATAGTGTTCAATCAATTACAACACAATTAATAGTGTTCAACTAAATAAAAACAATACACGCAAAACAATGAAGTGTCTGCAGACATTAAAAGCAATCAATTACCCAGCAAACCATATTCTGAGCGCTCATAACAATGAGCTCAAATATGAACTCATTTATGAGCTCTTTTAGCGATAATGATAATGAGCTCATATGTATGTTAAATTTATGCGTGTTTTCTGAGCGTTACACGTGCACTTATTGCATATGTACATATATATACAGTGGCGGACTAAAGTCTACATACGACCCCTTTATTTTTTAAATTTACCCGTCATAAGGCTTGTTCAGGAAAAGTAATAATGCAGTTTTGTTTTAAATATAATTATAAAACAAAAACAAGAAATGTTATTCATTTTAAACTTTTACTTTCAAAGTTATTAACTAAAAACTTAAAAAAGGCACTGACAAAAGTCAACATACGGTTTGCTTAATAGCACTTCAATTAGTTAATATTATTATTAATATAGATGTTAATATTTTGTTGGGCCACCACGAGCATCGATGACTGCTTGCAAGCGTCTGGGCATTAAAGCAACCAAATTTTCCACCTCCTCTCCTGTTATTTTCAGCCACTCTTCCTGCAGCTTCTCTTTGAACATTGGAGCACTACGTATGGAGTGTTTTCGTATTTTTCGCTCCAAAGATTCCCTCACATGCTCAATAATATTCAAATCCGGGCTTTGCGAAGGGGAATACAATTGGCGTGGAGCATGATACAGCAACCAATCCTTTACTATTTGGTCCGTATGTTTAGGATCATTGTCCTGCTGGAAGATCCAGCGCTCGCCAAGGCATAACTTGTCAACAGATGGCTTCAAATTTTGTTCTAAAATGGTCTTATATTGGAAGCGATTCATATTGCGCTCAATAAAGACCAAATTACCCACTCCAGCCGCTGCAACTGCTCCCCAAACCATAACACTGCCACCACCATGCCCATTTTAATCGAAAAAAGCCGTGTTCTTCGTTTGGAGTTCGCGAAAAATCATCTTAACAATAATCATGAGTTCTGGAAAAAGGTGTTATTTACTGATGAGTCCAAATGCAACATATTTGGATGCGACGGGAAAGCAAAATCTTGGAGGAAACCAAATACTGCCATGGATCCCAAACACCTGATACCAACCGTAAAGCATGGTAAAAGTAGTAGCAGGTAAAAGTAGACACGTCGCGATGGAAAAAACTTAAGCTAGCCGATCCCAATTTCGATATGCCTAGTCGAGTTGACTTAATAATTGGTGCCGATTTATATTCAAGTATAATACGGCGAGGAATAGTGAGACAAGATGATCTGCTTGGTCAATACACTGACCTGGGGTAGCAAAAATGTTATAGTATATAACCACTTTTGAAATTGTTGACCTAAAAAAATTTTGGGAGCTTGAAGAAGATTCAAAAGAAAACGAAGAATGTCAAATTTGTGAACAGAACTTCAAGCAAACCACCAAAATAGATAGAAATGGAAGATATACAGTATCTATACCATTCAAAGAAAATAAGGAATTGGGAAATTAAAAAATAACAAGCAAGAGCACGATTTCTGAATTTAGAAAAGAAATTACAAAAGAACGAGAAACTTCGGAATAATGAATTCATTAACGAATATATTCAGCCCGGCCATATGGCTGAAACAAGCGAAGAATGCAAATATTTTTTGCCGCATCAGGCAGTGATAAGAAATTCGAGTCTCACGACCAAGTTACGAGTAGTATTTGACGCTTCAGTGAAGACTAGTAATAACAAAAGTCTTAACGATAGGCCCATATTCGACATAATATTTAATTGGCGTAAATGGCCATTTGTAGTATCGGCAGACATTGAAAAAATTTACCGGCAGATAAACATTCATGAAAAAAATCAACAATACCAGAATATGTGGAGGGAATCTCCAAAAGAAGAAATTAAAACTTTTCGGCTATCAACGGTAACCTATGGTACTGCATTCGCACCGTATTTGGCAACAAGAGTATTGCTGGACATCGGGCAAAGATGCAAAAATGAAAAGATCGGCGAAATCATCATGAACGATTTTTATATGGATGACTTAATGACTTCGAGTTGGTGGGAGATTGCACAACGCCTCGGAAGATTTCGAAGTTAAACACAATTTGATTTTAGAGAAATGTCCTTTTACAACATTTATTATAAGAAAAGTACATAAAGAAACTCCACACGGTCGTGATTATTAAGTTAAAGGGAGACATAAATTATCTGCAGCATTATCTTGTGTATCGTTTGTCATCCGTTGGTGAGGGTTGTGTTTTTGAGTGCTTTCAGTAATTTTTTTTTTCCTGTGTTGTTTACGGTGTGTATTTCGGCTTTATTTGGTAATAAATATTATCAGTTATCGCATATATACTTTGTATATGTTTACGTGTGTTTCACAAAATATTGCAAACTTAATAGTCATTTCAATTTGCAGCTGAACTGACGCTGCATTGCTTTAAAATAAAGAAAACATACGTACATATATACATTCGTTTTTCCTGCTCTTGTCTACTCTGTGTATTCGTCCACTAACAACAAACAGCTTGTCTATTTTTCTTGCTCTCGCTCCTCAGCATTCAGTCTGCTGTAGCTTTCGTCCGCTCTTATCCGGCGTACTTGCCGTTGCATTTGCCTACGCGCTCACGCTCTCTCGCTTATCTTTTTACGGTTTTGTCGCGCTCATTGCCTCGAAACTGTCTTACTCTTAAATTTGCACATTACCTTGTTTTGATATTGCATATCAATTGTTATAAATAATTAATTTTATTTTTATTTTTTTATTGTATAAAATCATAATGCTGGTTTGCTGCAGTACCAATTGCAAGTTGGTTGGAACAACCAACCAAGATTTTATATTGTGTAGATTGTGCGATAACATGATACACATGAAATGTGCTGGCTTTACTGCCAAAATTAGGGACTGCTTGCTGGCTGACACAGGCCTGAAATGGTACTGTGAGCCATGCAACGAGGTGGTGAAGGAAACTTCCCAATTTATGAGGCAGGTTCATGCCGGTTTTAAGGCTATGCATGTTGCTTTTCACAAGCTGCAAATATCGTTTAAAGACCTAGAGTCTAACTTCAAAAATGGCAAGTTGAACCGAATCTCCGAAGCGAAAAAAGTCTTCGGGTCCTAACCCACTTGCTGTCCCAACTGTTCCGCCCACTAAATCCCTTCTAGTGCCTATGATTAATCCCCCAGCGGGTATTTCAGCTAGCCCGCTTATGTTGTTTAGCACGCCTATTAGAAATCTAGACTCTTACGGTCAATCTAACAAAATAACTCCCGATCTTTCTGTTTCAACAGCCTGTGTGCCAACTGAGTCTACTTTAGGTACAGCACGGGTCCACACGCCTCTTGTTGTTGTACCCGTAAATAAGTTCATTTTCGTGTCAAGGCTTGCCTCCGATACTACATTGGAAGATGTTAATGCCTACGTTAAAAGTAAAATTGATTTCCCGCGTATTACTGTGGAAAAGTTTAAATTTAAACACGCCCGAAGCATATCATCTTTCAAGTTGGGTGTTCCGCCCGAATTTTTCACAACAATTTGTTCTGAAAAGTTTTGGCCACCAAAGCTCGTAGTAAAGGAGTATGTTAACAGGCGAAACAATGTTAATAATGGCATAAGAATCAGTACTGCAGCGCCGGTTATCCATCCTGTCGCCTCAACTTCGACGGCAAAAAACTAATAAAAGTAGTTAGCTTGGCCTATCAAAATGATCGAGGCCTTAACACTAAACTTTCTAATATATATATAAACAGCTTAACTTTTGATTCACAGATAGTTGCATTCACATAAACCTGGTTAAAACTGATTATAACATTTACATAACCCATTTGAATGCTCTGAAACTTGTTTCGTCGTTGTTGACGGATATGGATCAACTTATAGTGGTTGGTGATTTTAATTTGCCACATGTTGTATGGTCTCTGAATGACACATCTTCAGCGCAATTACCGGCCACTTCTGATGATTTTATCGATGGCCTTTTAGAGTTAGGCTTATCACAAGTTAACAGGGTGCGTAACAGTAGTAATAAAATGTTAGATTTGATATTTTTTTCTGATTCTGATTGTAGTAACGTTAGCAGAGTACACCCATTAGTGCTTCCCGAAGATACCTACCATCAAACCTTAGAACTTTCCTTCGAAGTTCTTAGCCTTAGACCAGCATCTAACAATTCTTTAAAGACACGTTGCTTTCGTAAAACTGACTTTACTAAATTGAATGATTTGCTTCAGCATACTAATTGGTCTCAGCTTTATTCTTGTAGTGCTATGGATACTGCCATCACCATTTTTTACAAGACCTTGAATTCGCATTTGGATATCTGTGTTCCCCTCACTGTTCCTTCAAGTGAAAATAAACCACCTTGGTTTACGAGGGAACTATCAAAATTAAAAAACGTGAAAACAAGATCCTATAAAAAATTTAAAAATTCTGGAAATACTATAGATTTATCCTCGTATATAATCAAATTTTATTTCCGTAAACACTTTTTGTTATAACAATTATCTCAATCGTTGCAGATCAAACTTTTCCCGCGATCCGAAACAGATTTATAAATTTGTAAACTCAAAACGTAAATCTTCATGCTTGCCATCCTCGGTTTACCTTGATCATACAAAAGCAAGTTCCGATCAAGCAGTGGCTGATCTATTTGCGGAGTATTTTCAATCAGTATACTCATCGAGTTTGTATAGTCGCCATAAAACCTATCCTTTTCAAGCGCAAATGTCAAATTGTATATATGTCCCAGTTATAACTGAGTGTAAGCTGCTAAGTGACCTTAACTCTATCAAACCAGGCTTCTTGCCTGGTCCAGATGGAGTGCAAAGTTGTAAACTTAGATACTGTGCGGATTTACTTTGTAAACCTTTACATAAATTATTTAACTTCTCGGTTGACTCAGCTGTGTTTCCTGGTATGTAAAGTAGTTATTTTGCCGGGGTACAGATCTCAGTCTGTCCACGGTCCACGTCACAAGATATTTCTATTTTATATCGGG
Organism: Scaptomyza polygonia; assembly: GCA_035044585.1. Taxonomy (NCBI): domain Eukaryota; kingdom Metazoa; phylum Arthropoda; class Insecta; order Diptera; family Drosophilidae; genus Scaptomyza; species Scaptomyza polygonia. The sequence goes on along the minus strand of JAWNNU010000205.1, from coordinate 67,875 downwards.
GACGCTCGCGAAATTGAGGTAAGTGTCATGATATTAGACCCGATGTTTTTGAGAAAAACGCAGCAATGAGCGTCTCAGCGGTTAGGGGTCGTACACCGAAAAAAAAAATCAAGCCAAACGGTGTCAAATCGTAGCCTAACGGCTTCATTATCTGGATAAGGTCGGAAATTCTTAATCTGAAGCCGATGGGCTTAATACAAGAACGTTTTTTTTAATCCCAAATTCTAAATAGTAGTCGACTTTAGCTTGTTCGGATTGATTCAAGACCGTATGTCTGGCTTAAATCAATCCCAAAACAGGTTAAATTCAAGAATGGCAATCCTAATAGTTTGTAGGGTTTGTAGAAAAATAATCTATGTTTTTTATAATAGTTTGATTCACAATAGCGCCAACTTCATAGGCCCTAAAATGGCTGTTAAAGCACCTTATTGTTATTTCTTTACACATTACATATATTAGTGTTTCTTTTGCACATATCAAATTAATTATTTTGTACAACTTAAAATTAGTGGTGTGTATTCCTAAATAATAGTTAGACTTATAGCATGTTCCTTTATATGTCAAACTGTTATACATTTTACATTCGTTCGAGCTATAATCTGTTAATTGGCAAAATAAACGAATTTGTTCTTTTTGAAAAACGCAACAAAAATTCAAATTAAAAGGTTTTTCAAAACCTTCTTTATTATTAATTAAAAATTTTGAAAATTTAAGTCCATTTTTTATAGCTAATGAAAGAGGAGGATTTTTTCTTGAAGTTATACTATTAAAATATATCTTGGCAATTTTATGCTTAGCTTCGAATCGCATACTCCATATATATTTAAGAGGTCCACATTTTTTGATTGCCATTGGATAATGCACCATAAAATGATGCTTAGGTTTCAAAGGACCTAACAATTTAATATACAAAGAATGGTGTTGCGCAATCAACGTTCTTAAGTTGTTTAAATCATTTTCAACATAGGTCGACTTAAAAAGAATTTCAATTATATCTAACAGTAGCAGAATAATTTGCCAATATTCATTTTCCGGTGGTATCAAATCGCCAATCAATAACGGCAAGAAATGAATAAAGCAAGCAATTTCACTAGCAGTCATTTTTAGATTACAAGATTTTAATCTACTTAATTCTAAGAGAACAGATATATTTGTGATTTCTGCCTCTCCATATGCAAACAATTGCTTTCGGCTGTTAATAGTATTTAACGATATAATTTTGTTATCAATTAAAGAAACTAAAACATTACAACTGTCATAAATACAGACACCTTCATATATGTCATGCATTAAATCAAAAGATACGTGTTCAACAGATGTAAAACTATTTAACTCATTAAAAATACACGAGCTTTTAATGCCTTTTTCCTTAAAATCATTTTGTAATAAATCAACTTCATAATTAGTTTTATTGCGTAAACTCTCGGAAATATCGCAAACATCATACTGCATTTCGGACCTTATTCTTCTGCACGCTCGACAATGCCGTTTTGCATTAAAGGATTGAACAAAACCAAAAACGCTATTCATTGCTAAATTGTCACCAATTATTAACCCTAAAATGAAATGAACACTGCGCGTTAAACTTCCCGTTTTAATCTCTACACCTTCTTCCAGTTTCTTGAGCTGTTCAACAAGATGATAGTAAGAGTTTTCATTTCCACATGCTTTTACATTTGATGAAGATATAAAGGCTACTGGAAAAATGAAGTCCAACTTTGACAAAAGATATTTTGGCATTGTTGGAAACTGAATGTAACAGCCACAAATCGAGAACGTGTGACTACCGAGTGGGTTATTTATTTGGAAGTCATCGACATACAAAATATAGGGAATAACTAAGGCATCACCAAAATTATTGATTTGCTTTTTAAATATTTCAGAATTGGAAAAGCTGCTAATAAATTTTTTATCCATATTATTTTTTATACTAAGTAAAGAGAATTCAAGCAGTTTCGGGATTTCAAAAATTGATTTGAATACAAATTCTAGTGGCATTATTATGATATCGTATAATTTATTGTCTAATGTGGGATTACCATGAGATACTGTTGTTGTAATTCTTTCGTCAATTGTGAAAGTAATTGGGTCCTCATATAATTTTAAATTTTTTAACATTTTTATCATTTTGTACTCTGTGGAAATAGTCTCAAAAGGATTTTTACAAAACTTAATAATTGTCTTCATATCATTATTAGATTATTCTCGGATATCAATTCAATTGTCTTTGCTATTGAAAATAATAAAGAAGTTACAGATTTCTGTAAATCAATAACATGACTTCTAGGCATTGAATTTTGTTCATAAAAAGATAAAGATAAATTGAGCGCTTTGTATTTTAACTCTTCTACAGTTAATGGAACTTGTAATGTTAATGGAACATGTATGGTATGTTCTTCGACTTCAACTAATGGCATGACTGAAATGCGAGGCTCGACAAAATCAGGCACACTATTTTGACAATGATCACTTTTGTGAACTTTCAACAGATGCTTTTTAAAATAAGAAAAGTTTGTGAATATTTGGCCACAATTATTTTGAGCGCATCGTATGTGTATTCAATTTCCTTTAAATAAATGAACTGCCTTTAAATGGGCAATTAATAAATGAGGCTCATTCAATGTCGCCTTACATTTAAAACATGGAAACATATTGATCAGTTTTTAAGGTAGCCAATGACGGCGGTTGCATTTGCTGACTTGCAGTCAAATTTTGTATGAATTTCATAAAAAAAATGTTGAATGAAAACCCAGGACTGTTCGCACGCTTTTGGGTACTTTAGGTTTAGGACCTGAAATATCTTAAAGCAAGCATCAAGACTTTCTATAAATGATGAAAACTTAAATAACTTGTTATCTAAGTAAATGTAAAACCCTTTCACATCCTCCTCCTCTCCTACCAAAATCAAAAATGGTTGCACAGTTTGACCAGATGAATAGCGTTTGTTGATAATATCCTCAACTCTATGTGGAACGTCGTTTACTGTAGCACAACGCAGAATTAAGCTGTCCTGGCTATCCTTGATTGTTATTTTCCTGGACAGTTTTCCTGTCTGGTCCTTGAACCGGTAAGTACACGGAATGACTGCGTTCAATAAAATTGTTATTAAATAATCCTGCGCATCTGGAAAAGACATTGGTCAGGTTTTTATATAACTTACTTATGTTTTAAGAAAATTAATATTTACCCTTATTTGGTGTCTGCGTTGCTACAGACAACTGCGCCTTGCAAGGCACGTTTGTTAGCTTTATTGCATAATATTTTAAAATTTTAATTTTAAATTCTTCCCACTTTGAACCCAACAAATGAGATTTCAAAGGATATAGAATTTTAAAATCGATTTCAATCTGAAATTAAAACAATTTAAAGTGTGTTATTTTCTCATCAATTTCAATTCATACATTCACTATGCTCACCAAATCAGCTGCTTTGCTGTGCAAAAGTTTAGGCCACGCTGCAAAAAACTCATCGCTCTTTAACTCTTGTAAATTGCGACGGCGCATATAAAAAGTTTTCTCCCATTTATCGCAGACATCTTGCCAGCTGTTGCAATCTCTAGCAAGTGCAGCCTTTAATGCTGCGGTAACTGAAGTGTCTGTTTCTATTACGTCGTCAGTATCGTTTTATTCGCTTAAACTTGTTTCATTTAGCGCTGAATCCAAGCTTTCCGTTTTTATACGTTTGGCACGGAAGTTTTTGTATTTCGAAAACAATTTTCCGCTTGGACCGCGTTTTGACACCCTCCGAAAATAATAATAATCCTTCAAGCAAAATATAAGGTAAACATATAAGTAATTAATTCAACTCAAATCAAAAAGATTTCAATTATTTAAAAATTATATCTTTTAAGGAACTGTTTTAGAGTACCTGCATTGATTTTTCGCTGGGAAATACGTAAACTATCTCATTAATTAATAACGGAAAGTCTCTGCTACCAATATTAATGTTCGTATTTACAGCTTCCTGAACAATGATATTTATAAGCGCATCTCTGCACTTTTCATTTAATTTAGCATGTTCCTTCTCATAAGCCAAAATTGATCTCCCAATCGACGATTTTTTTAAAATATGTATCAAACTCTAAGGAAAAATATAACTTTAGTACTATTGTAGATAAATTTAAGTTGTTCTCACTTTTTTTAGCAATCGCTTGCCAGTGAATTCATCGGGTTCAACGTCAGAACTTTCAGTGACGGTGTCGTCATTAGTTAAACGCTAAACATGAAAATAAAATATTGAAAAAGAATAATAAAATATATTATAATATAAAATCTTACTTGTTGCTTCTTCCAGATTAAGAGTTTCTCGCGAAATTCTATTTGTAATCCAATCACAGGAATAATCCGATAAACGTCTTCTCTTTGAATATATTGCAAAGTGTCATACGAGATTTGCGCAGCTACAAATTCAAATACATAATACATAATAATAAATTGAAAGTACATATGCATACATGTTCAATGTACATATGTACATATGTATGTTGCGGGTAGAGAAAAAACTAATATTAAAAATTTTGCGCCTTAAGCCTTTTTGTCGTAGACAACGGATGCATACAAAAAACATAAAGAAATGATCAGCGCTAAGTTGGCTGCGTTTGTAGAAAACAGCTGATCGTCGTGAACACAACCGAATAACCTAACCTAATAACCTTGTATGTAACAACAAGGCTTTAGGCATGTGTTTTAATTTGTTTTATACATATGTACATATGTAGCTGTACATGTCAAGAATTGTAAGAATGTGCATACAAAATTGCAGACGTACATACATACATATGTACATATGTACATATTTACATACATATGTAGATACACACAAAAACGTTGCGACAGGCAGCCGGCCGCTCGCAACATAAGGGTGTGTTCTCGCTAACTGCATTTCTACACACATATATACATATGTACATAGCTATCGCCGGCACAAAATAAGCTGAGCGCACGAAATTATTTTTTCAATATTAACTAACTATTGATCAGAATTGTGTTTATTCACATTCATATATCAGTATTTATATTTTGTATATGTAAATAATAACTATTTAATAACACTGCGAATTTCATTTCGGTGTACATTTAATTTTGTGCCGGCGTCAGCTATGCATGTACATATGTACATATACGTATAGGAAAGACTGTATATTTGTACGCTCATTTATACATACATGCAAGCTAATTATGCATATAGATATATAAATTTACAAACTAAATATATTAATTTAGCTTACCGTGTAAGTAACTATATATTTTTTCCAAATTAAGCTCCTGGCACCACTTGATCAGCCGTTCATCACACTCCGGCTGAGTCTCTTCAATTAATATATGCTCCATGCTTCCACTGTGAAATTTCTGCACACACTAAACTGGTAAACTGCCGAAAATGAACATCGGGATTCGCGACGCGTGCCACACAAAGGCATAAACCGAAAAAGCCACGTCAGACTTACATACACGCATTTTTACACTTGTGTGCGTAGCGGCACACAAAATCAAAAAAATTAAATCAAAGCATAAACCGAAAAAGCCACGTTATACTTACATACACGCATTTTTACACTTGTGTGCGTAACGGCACACAATATCAAAACAAAATTACGAGCAATAGAATGAACTTCGTAGCGATTTTGTATGCATTCGGTTTCTTTTTTGTATAAAATAGTATTTCGTACTTATATTAAGCTTAAATCGGCTTATTTTTTGGTTTTTAAGTACTTAATGCTTATATTGAGAACGATGTACTTGATTTAAGCCCATTAGCCCACAATTCGTTCTTAAAATGTGAGCCCACTTTCGGGATTAAACTAAGCCCAAAATTCTTATTGTTTTTTTTTTCTGTGTACAAGGTCAACATTTGTACCAACACCTCTAGTCGTGCAAACCGCGCTGTCGCTTTATTAGATGGCGATCACCGATTTATTTGGCACATTAACCCTTCTCTTAGCACTAGCAACCTCAAAACAAAACGCGTGTGAGTTTTTCTATTATCATACTCTTCTTTTATTTTCTAAGTCTTTTCCGCGCTTCTTGCGCCTTGAACTCTAATCCTACTGATAACTCCTCTGGTGCGATCTTTTGTTCCGTGACCGCGTCTGTTCGGTTGAGCGCTCTCACACTCACTACTCTGCCGGTCTCGCACTTCTGGTCAGCGCGCTTCTTCGCTGCCCGCAAAGACAATTGGGTCGCGTGTCGCGAGCGCGCCCTCACATCGTTTGTCGCCGGCTTCGCTGCCCGGCCCTCTTGCTGCGCATTAATCTCTTCAAGTCGACTATATACTCTCTGTAACCTTCTCCTACTCGTTGTCGGCGGGCCCTGATCTCGTCCTCTAATCTGTCAAAGTATTGGGGAGGCAGAAAGAATCCAAAAAATTCCCTTTTGAACGTTCCCCACGTCACGTCCCTTAATCCGCTCGTTGAGAACCAACTACCTGCCATGCCTGTCAAAGCCTCGCTCATCACTCTCGGTATGCGATTCAGATCTACATCGTACGTTTGGGCGCGTTCTTCCAATGTTTCTATGAGCGCAAATGGGTCAGAATAACCGTCAAACTTAACAGCCCATTTCCTAACCTGATCAGGGACGACCATGTAATGCCGGTGACTGTTAGCGAGCTCGTACATTCGCCTGTAATCCGACTGGCCCTCCTGGGTACTAGTCATGGGCGGTCCTACGGGCGGCACTACATGTACATTCGGGGTCAATCCAGCTATGTATCCGCCAACGGCCGGTGCAAACCGCACGTGACTGGGTGGTGGTGGCAATTCTCGTAATGACCCTGATAACGCCAACAAATCGGATTCCGATTTTTGTCTGGGTCGCGCCCCTTCACTAATGACAGTGGGCGGGACGGGTGACCCTTGGCTCTTGGCGAACTTTCGCTCCCATTCGCCCAACCGGTTCCAGGTTGACGAGCTATGGCCCCCCAATTTTATTATATCACATACACGTTTCCGCAACTCTTCTACCTTGCCGGCGCTTTCTATGTTTAGTTCCTGAGCGATTCGTTCCAGATCCTCCTTCCGGCAGTGGTATACCCATCCTAGCCCGGGTTGTCGCATCCTTCTTCTTCTACGCTTTTGTTGTGCTCCATGGTCGTTGCTCGTTATAATTTTTTTTTTTTTTAATTTATTTCAATTTTTGTTTAATTTATTTCAGTTTTATTTAACTTATTTAAATTTTGTTTATTTAATTTATTTTAATAAATTTTATTTTATTTTGTTTAAGCTGTATTTAATTTATTTTTTTTTTATTTAATTTAATAAAATTTTTTTTAATTTATTTAATTTTTTTTTTTTACTATTTATTTAAATTTTATTTAGTTTTATTTAAATTTTTGTTTATTTAAAATATTCCCACTCTCGACCCACTGTATCGCAATCAGCTACCGCGCACAACCCAATTCCAACCTTCGGGTGTTGGCGTGTGCTGCACTTTCACAGCCAGCGTTCGCGCTGCTCCGCTGTGATCACTTTTCACGACCGACACTGTTTCCCGCGATTTTAGCCGTTTTCTAGCCAAACGCTCACGCCTGTCTTTTCGCTATTCCCGTTCGCTTAGTTGGTGCGTCTTCTTTCACCGTCAGCTTCGCTGCACGTGCACTCTAAGCTTCGACCGATTTGCTGCTTAACACATACAAAATAATTTTTTTCGCGACGACTGTACGTTTGGCAAATTTTTTCTAGCGCCAACTGACCATCTGGCACGTTTTATTGCCCTTGCCGTCACTTTCAGTTTTTTTTAACACGCGCGTGATCCACGGGGTATGACCGGGTATGTCCGACTATCACGATTTACACTTATTAGTAATATGTTTGGATTTTTCCTTCCAAATTATATTACTCCTCTTTCACTTGGGTCCCTGCTCGGGCGCCACTTGTAAAGTAGTTATTTTGCTGGGGTACAGATCTCAGTCTGTCTACGGTAAGGTAAGTGTTGTGATATTCGACCCGATGTCTTGAGACGAGTACAGCAAATGAGCGTCTCAGCGGTTAGGGGTCGTACAAGGTCAACCTTTGTACTCTCGCCTCCAGTCGCGCATGTCGCGCTGTCACTTTGTTAAATGCTGGCCACCGATTTCTTTGGCACCTTAACCCTTCTCTTAACACTAACAACTTTGAAACAAAACGCATGTGGGTTTTAAAAGATCATACTTTCCTTCTTTTATTTTTTTAACCTCTTCGTACTTCTTGTATCCCGACTTTTATTAAAAACTGCAATTCCTCTCGTACGATTTCTACTCCGCGGTCGCGTCTATTCGACTGTCCACTCTGTTACCTACTATCTTGCCGGTCTCGCCCTTAAGGTCAGCGCGCCTCTTTTTCTCTTGCTCGTAACAACTTGGTCGTGTGCCGCGAGCGTGCGGCCGATCGTCACTCTCTTGTCGCCGGCTTCGCTGCCCGACTCTCTTGCTGTGCTATGACGTACTGCTGAACTTGTGTTTGTTTTTCTCTTTCGTTCGAGTTTATATTACTAGCTTATACATATTTTGCCAACTGCTCTATATCTATTCATTTCATTGTAATTCTCGTGACTTATATAGTGATACCCAATGATAGGTAAACAGTATTTATAATGATTAAACAATAAGTAATGATTAAATAATAAGTATGTAAGTAATGATTAAATAGTAAGTATGTAAGTAATGACTAAATGATAAGTATGTAAGTGACAATTCAAAAGTTTCGTACGTAGTTCATGGTACGTATTTAGTATTAGGTAGTAATTCTTTATAATTTCATTTCATAAGTGTTTTTTTACCCTTAAGTCTATATGTGTAGAAGGCTCCCGTCAGGCCTACTTCACACACCCCTCCCCCCCCCCACCCTTTCTTTGTGACTGTGACCCTCCCGTCCGGGTGTTTGGTCACGGAGTAAATTATTTCTCCTACCGTCACCCTAAGCCGGTACCTCGTTATCCGCCTGCTACGTGTACTCAGTTCCCGTTTAATATCTTCGACGGCCCGCTTGGTCATGATGCTTGTGTCTGGGTGGCACGTCTAATTTTCTGGGACTTCAGGCGGCACTCCTTTGTTTTCGTCGGGGTTTGCCGGGGTAAGGTTCTCCTCCGGCCGTGGGGTAAGGGGCGTTTCGCGTCGCTCGGCTGTGGCGCTACCTAATGGTTCGACGTCGATGTCATCCGTTGCCTCCGTCCATAATCCCGGGGCCCATACTCTGCGTACGTTCGATTGTCGTGGTGCCTCCTTCGCTATCTCCTCTAGTCCCTCTTCCCATCCCAGCACACCTTCTTCCTCGCTTTCTTCGTTGCCTTCAGGATCTTTTTCGGCCGTGTTGTTGGGGCTCCCTCCCTCTCGAGCTTTCATGAAAATTGTGGTTGTCACCACCTTTTGCAGCACGTGGACGCCTTCCAACGTGTCTGTCAGCTCTTCCTCGTGCACGTATGTTGTCACGACTGGTCCGTGTGCACCACAAGCCTCTTCCACCTTCGTCAGCTTCGACCGACGGTGCGTGCCTTCTTCCAGTTTGAGTACCGTTTCTTTGCTCATCTTCTGTTGGGAGAAACATAATTGTGGGTTATTACGGAATTACTATTGAACTTTTAGTTGTATGTTTTGAAACGTTGTGGGTTAGTATGCCAGCTATGTTGGTTTATTCTTTCTTCTGGTTACGCTTCTTCCTGACTCGTTTCAGCCTCTTCTCCCTCTTGTTGGAAGGGTTTTAGCTGTGCTACGCTTGCGGTTCTGCTTTTCCGATCCCCGTCTTTTGTCAAACGCACTACATTTGGTGAGACGAATTTCTTCACCCTGTATGGCCCCTCATACTTCGGTGCTAACTTGGCTGCGAATCCGTCGCCGGCCTTCGAGAGTTGGCGCGTCCTCAACAAGACAAGCTCGTTGATCGTCGGTCTCCATTCCCTTCGTCGCAGGTTGTAATTTCTCCCTTGATTTGTTGAAGCTCGCTGCTGGTTGCTTCGCGCTATGTCGAACACCTCCTTTAGCCTATTTGCCCTTTGTTCCGGCGTTTGCGGTGTGCTTCCTGTACCTGGCGTTTTCTCCTCGTACAACGTTGCTGGCAAGCGAGGTTCCCTTCCTTGCATCAAGAATGCTGGGGAGAATCCTGTTGAGTCCGCGATGCTCGAGTTGACGGCTAGCGATATTTCGGGTATCAACTGGTCCCACGAACTTTGATTTCCGGAAATATATTGCGCGATCATCGTCTTAACCGTCCTGTTGGTTCTCTCGGTCGGGTTCTCCTGAGGGCAGTATGGGGCGGTGTGTTCCATCTCTACGCCAACAAACCTCTTTGGCACTCCGAACCGGCATAAGATCCGTTCGCGAAAAGCCTTCTGCAACGTGGCCGCTGTTGCCCGTCTCAGGGGAACCAATTCCACCCACTTTGTGAATGCGTCGTGAAACACCAACAACATCGTGTTACCTTGTTTTGATCGCGGTAAGGGGTCCCACGAAGTCCGCGCACAGTATCGCCATTGGCTCCGCCACCTGACGGGTTAGCATGTGTCCGGCTGGCTTCTTTTGATCGGTCTTGAACAGTTGGCATTTTTCGCAACATTTGACATACCTGGCTGCATCTCTAAACATCCCAGGCCAGTAGTACCGTTGGGACAGCCTCATGATCGCCTTGCGAACTCCTTGATGCCCAGCCGTCGGCGCGTCGTGGCATTCCAGTAGTACTCTCTTCCTTTGTTCCTCGCTTACACAGAGTTTCCAAGCGATGTAGTCTTCGTCATCCGCGCGGTGACCCAGGTGTCGGTATAGCTGTCCGTTTTCTACCACGTAGTCTGTATACCTCGATGGTTCCTTGGCTACCTTTTCCAGCATCTTTGAAATCCACCCTCCGGGGAACTGTTGAACCACGGCTTGCTGGAGCTGCTCCAACGGTTCTCGTGACAAAGCGTCTGCCACCACGTTAAGCTTGCCTTTCCTGTATTGACGTCAAACTGGTATTGCTGTAGCTCTAAAGCCCAGCGCGCTATCCTTCCTGTGGGGCTCTCAATTGAATTCAACCATTTTAATGCCATGTGGTCTGTGACCACCTCAAATCGGTATCCTTCCAGGTAGCATTTGAGTTTTCTGATCGCACACACGATCGCCAAGCACTCCTTTTCTGTAGCCGAATAGTTCGACTCGGTCTTTGACAGTTTCCGGCTGGCGTACGCTATGACCTGCTCCTGCAGATCAATTGTTTGCGTGAGGACCGCTCCGAGGCCGTAGTCGCTCGCGTCCGTCTGCAACGTGAACTTTTCTCCGAACTCCGGACATGCTAGGACAGGCGCGGACGTTAGACACTTCTTGAGACTGTCTAATGCGGCTTGTTGCTCCTCCTTCCACGACCACTTCCGGGATTTCCTCAACAGCTCTGTCATCGGTTGTACCACTGTTGTGAAATTGGGCACGAATTGGCGGTACCACGACGCCATCCCTAGGCATCGTCGAAGCTCTTTCAAGTTTGTGGGTGCCTTAAGGTTTTTCATGGCTTCCACCTTTAAGGGGTCCGTCTGGATTCCTTTCTCGCTCACCAGATGCCCTAGGTATACCAGCTTTCTCTGAAAGAACGAGTATTTTTTTTGATTAAGTTTGAGATTGGCCTCTCTCAACCGTCGGAACCCTTCTCCCAAATCTGCTATGTGTTGCTCTTTCGTTGCGCTTATCACTATGATGTCGTCTAAGTAGGCGAACGCATGGGGCTCCCTCTCCGGGCCTATCACCGTGTCAAATGCTCTTTGAAAGGTCGCACCGGCCGAATGCAAACCGAATGGCATGACTCGCCATTGAAACAGTCTTCGACCTGGCACTGTGAATGCAGTGTACTCTTTGCTGCTTGCTGCCATTGGGATTTGCCAGTACCCGTGCTTCAAGTCCAGCGTCGAGATGTAACGTGCGTGCCTCATCTTTTCCAGTATATGATTTATCCTGGGTACGGGGTATGCATCCGGTATAGAGTGTGCGTTGAGCTGTCTTTAGTCCACGCACATCCTCCACTCGTTCGTCTTCTTGCGGACGAGCACTATGGGCGCGCTGTGTGGGCTGCGTGACGGCTTGATTGCCCCCGCCTCTATCAGTTCGTTCACCTGTTGGTCGATCACACGTTGCATCGCCTGATTTTTGGGGTAGTACCTCTGCTTGATCGGCTTATCATCCCTCATGACAATCCGATGCTCGGCTACGTTGGATACGCCCTTCAATCCCTCGAAGAGTTGCAACTCCATCCTTAAAAACTCCTGCATGGCTGGTTCCAAGTCCGCTGGCCACAGTGATTCCTGCGCAGCGTCTTCTTCCGATGACGATCCTGCTTTGGGGTCTCCTCCCTGCGGCGCCTCGGCTCCTACACTTTCCACCTGGCCTAGCGATGGCTCCTTGACGACTGTAACTGCGTCTCGGCCGGCCCCTTGCTTGGCAAGCGTGGTATCCTTGCTGCGATGCGTCCCCAGGACAGTCTCTCGCTTCTTGCCTCCGGTGCCGCGTCCCTCTTGCTCCTTTTCCTTCTCCCCCTCTGACCCTGACTCGGCTCTTTCGATCGCCTCAGCTGGCGCATCGGCGCACTTCAGTATCAGCATCGCCTCACCGCACTGCATAGTCGTCCCCATCTTGCATAGAAAATCCATCCCCAGGATAAGACTATATAACATGGATGGCATTACGAGCATGTCCATCGGCTTTTCTTTGCTGATCAACTTGACTTTGACTCTCAACAATTTACTAATTGCTACCTTCGATCCATCTGCTAAGTCAGTATTCGCGATCACTGCGAATACTTCCCCCTTTGCCATTATCTCCTCAAAAAAAACTTCGTGACGCCCCGGTGTCGATCGTAGCCTTCGCCATTCGGTCCCCGACCATTGCGATTATGACACTATTTCCGACTCTAAGAGGACATTCTAGTTTCGTGACTGACTCGCGCCGGCGCCCATCCGATCCCGCTCCGGATGATGCGGTTGCCTGTTTCCCGATCTTCTACCGACACATGCCAAAGCGCTCACGCCTTGAGCACCACACTGTCTACAGAATAACACTTTAGAATTCGGGCACTCTCTGGCAAAGTGTCCCCTTGTGAGCAGTTGTAGCACACGCGACTCACGACTGCCGACCTAACCTGTTCGTGCCCCATCATGTTGTCCGAAATTTCGTCGCGCCTGGCGACGGGATGGCTACCAATCTCATTGCGCGCTAACGGTACCTGTGCTGGCAGGCTCCTAAACGGATTTGGCGGCTTGGCGGGTGTGTCCATGCCACCGGACCTACCTTGATACCCAAGAACCCTTGTCTGGGTGTACCCTGTCTCCCCCTGGGCCTGACCCGGGATGCTTTCAAACTCTGAGGCTATCTGTGTTAGCTGAGACAAGTCTGTAAAATCACTACGTCGAATATATAGGCGGTACTCCCGCGAAAGATTCTCATATACTCTTTTCAGCTCCTGCTCAGGAGTATAACTGGCGTGCCGCATTAATCTCTTCAGGTTGACTAAATATTCTTTATACCCTTTCCCTACGCGTTGTCGGCGGGCCCTGATTTCGTCCTCTAGCCTGTCAAAGTATTGGGGAGGCAGAAAGAATCCTAAAAATTCTCTTTTGAACGTTCCCCACGTCACTTCCGCTCAATTGAGAACCAACTACATGCCATGCCTGTCAAAGCCTCGCTCATCGCTCTCGGTATGCGATCCAGATCTACATCGTACGTTTGGGCGAGTGGGACGACCATGTAATGCCGGTGGCTGTTGGCGAGCTCGTAGATTTGCCTGTAATCCGCCTGGCCCTCCTGGGTACTAGTCATGGGCGGTCCTACGGGCGGCACTACATGTAAATTCGGGGTCAATGCAGCTATGTATCCGCCAACGGCCGGTGCAAACCGCACGTGGCTGGGTGGTGGTGGCAATTCTCCTAATGACCCTGATAACGCCAACAAATCGGATTCCGATTTTTGTCTGGGTCGCGACCCTTCACTAATGACAGTGGGCGGGACGGGTGACCCTCGACTCCTGGCGAACTTCCGCTTCCATTCGCCCAACCGGTTCCAGGTTGACGAGCTATGGCCCCCCAATTTTATTATATCACATACCCGTTTCCGCAACTCTTCTACCTTGCCGGCGCTTTCTATGTTTAGTTCCTGAGCGATTCGATCCAGATCCTCCTTCCGGCAGTGGTATACCCATCCTAGACTCACGCTCGGGTTGTCGCATCCTTCTTCTTCTACGCTTTTGTTGTGCTCCATGGTCGTTGTTCGTGCTTTTTTTTTTTGATCGTCCGTTTTATTTTAATTGAATTTAAATTTTTATTAAAAATTTTTTTCTTGTTTTAAAATTTTTATAAATTTTTATTTAATGTATTTAAATTTTTATTTAAATTTTTTTAAGTTTTTATAAATTTTTATTTAATTTATATCAGTTTTATTTAATTTATTTAAATTTTTATTACTTCGTCCCACTGTACAACGATCAGCCACCACGCCCAATACCAATTCCAATGTTCGGGTTTTGGCATGTGCTGCACTCTCACAGTCAGCGTTCGCTGTGATCACTTTTCACGACCGACACTGTTTCCCGCGATTTTAGCCGTTTTCTAGTCGAACGCCCACGCGCGCGATCCACGGGGTATGACCGGGTATGTCCGACTAACACGATTTATACTTATTAGTAATATGTTTGGGGTTTTTCCTTCCAAATTATATTACTCCTCTTTCACTTGGGTCCCTGCTCGGGCGCCACTTGTAAAGTAGTTATTTTGCCGGGGTACAGATCTCAGTCTGTCCACGGTCCACGTCACAAGATATTTCTATTTTATATCGGGGACGCTCGCGAAATTGAGGTAAGTGTCATGATATTCGACCCGATGTTTTTGAGAAAAACGCAGCAATGAGCGTCTCAGCGGTTAGGGGTCGTACAAGGTCAACATTTGTACCAACACCTCTAGTCGTGCAAACCGCGCTGTCGCTTTATTAGATGGCGATCACCGATTTATTTGGCACATTAACCCTTCTCTTAGCACTAGCAACCTCAAAACAAAACGCGTGTGAGTTTTTCTATGATCATACTCTTCTTTTATTTTCTAAGTCTTTTCCGCGCTTCTTGCGCCTTGAACTCTAATCCTACTGATAACTCCTCTGGTGCGATCTTTTGTTCCGCGACCGCGTCTGTTCGGTTGCGCGCTCTCTCACTCACAACTCTGCCGGTCTCGCACTTCAGGTCAACGCGCTTTTGCGCTCTTGCTGCGCTGGCTGCATTGCTTAGCCTATTCTTATTCTCTTTCCTTATTCTAAGAGTAAATTGTAATTCATTTGTGTTTATCTAGTGTTGATTATTACTTAATCACTTAATTACTAATTGTATAACTTGTTGGCTTGTCTTAAGTATTTCGTTCATTTCATTTGTTTTTTTCCTTCTTAAGTAATATTCTTTGCCTTATGTCTATTAATTTGTTATCTTCATAAATCTTTCTTTGTCTTATATCTATTGATTGAATATGTATGTGAGGGAGGTTCACGCTGGATCTAATTCACAGGTAAATGGAAAGAATCTTTTATTATTCCACTTCATAAAAATTCTTCTAAGTCTTACGTTAAAAACTATAGGGGTATATACACGTTGTCTGCCATTCCCAAAGTCTTTGAAAACATTATATGCTCTCAATTGCAGCACTTATGTTGTTCAATTTTATCCCCTTATCAACACGGTTTTGTTAGGCGAAGATCTACTACCACTAACGTTCTTGAGTTCACCTCAATTGATATCAAAGGGTTTCAGGCCAAAATGCAAACTGACGTCGTAAACACAGATTTTAGTAAAGCATTTGATTCTGTAAGTCATTCTTTGCTGCTCGAAAAATTTAATATTATTGGATTTTCAGCGAAACTATTGTCGTGGCTTTCTGAGTACTTGTGTGGCCGAACACAAAAAGTTGTTTTTAAATCTTCTGTATCCAAATCTATTTTTGTTACCTCCTGTGTCCCTCAGAGGAGTCACCTAGGACCATTGCTATTTAATCTCTTTATTAATGATCTTCCTGCTGTTATTACTAATTCTCGTGTATTTATGTTTGCTGATGATGTAAAGCTATGTTTCACTTATAATGATGATTCTCTATGTAACTTACTACACGGACTTGGGTGCACTGTCGGCCTGGTGCCGTTATAACTTACTTAATTTAAATTGTTCCAAATGTAAAATCATGACTTTTTGTAGAGGTACCTCTAATGCTGCTCACTACGTGCTTGATGCTTCACCACATGTCCGAGTTTTTGAAATTAAAGATTTAGGCATCATTCTTGATAGCAAATTAAAATTTGATTCTGACATAACGTCGATGGTCAATAAGGCCATAAGCCCTCTTGGCTTCATCAAGCGGTGGTCAAAAGAGTTTGATGATCCCTACACCACTAAAACGCTATATACATCCCTAGTACGTCCCGTCCTGGAGTATGGATCTTGTGTGTGGTCCACGCAATACGGGATTCACCAGGATAGAATTGAGTCTGTGCAGAGGAAATTTCTTCTGTTTGCGCTTAGATGTTTTAACTGGGTTCCTGGGATAGACCTACCCCCGTATTCAAGTAGACTTCTTTTAATTAATCTTCCTTCCCTGTTGAACCGTAGAATTATGCATGGTGTAGTATTCATCACTAATCTACTTAATGGTGAAATCGACTCATCAGTTCTTCTATGTCGAATAAAATTAAATGTTCCCATTAGATCTACACGTAACTTTTTACCCCTTAGCCTTGATCCTTGCTCAAGCAACTTTTTAATTCATGAACCATTTCGCGTATTATGTTTTGACTACAACAAGCTTTATTCTCTTGTCTCTCTGGAGACCTCGACTTCAGTACTAAAACGATCTATCCTTTCTGCTTTATCTTATCGTAACAACTAGTCACTAATATACCACTGGTTGATTGGGTTTTTCTGGGTTTTTCCCAATCCACGCAACAAATGTTGGGCCACTTATTTTCTTTGAATTCCCCAGAGCTTTAACGTTAACTTTATAATTATTTCAACCTTAATATACTTTCAAATCTACATATAATTTTAAATTTTACTTTAAACTTAATTATTTTTATTATAATTATTTTAAATTATTCTTATTTTCATGTCGGCTGCTCATAGCTGACAATAATTAAATAAATAAGTAAATCACCAAACAGAATTAAAAGGATTAAACTTTCATAATGTGTCAGGTCATGCCTCTCTAATAATTGCATTAATAATTTTTTAAATTATAATTATATATATAATTAAGTCAATAACTACTAATCGTAAACTACGAGCCATAGCCTTTCCGGCTTCTGTTTAAGTAATTGTAAATTTCGATTTAAAAAAAAGGATGCCGAGCCTCACCTTTGCGGCCTCGGCAGAATGTTCATAAATGAACACGTTTGCAATGGAGCTGACTCTCGCCTTCCGCGACTATTGGCCAAAATATCACACAGTCCACTAGAAGAAATATATATTATCTTAAAAATAGCCACAGCGCTTGTCCGTCATGCATTATCCTATGTAAATACATGAAGATAACACGCACATGCGCGAAGATAATTAAAAGATAATAAATGCACTACATTGGAAGCAGCAATTCACCAGCTGCTGATAATATAATAAAACAAATAATATCGCGAATCTGTTGCCTGCATTGTAAACGATCCTGCTGAGCCTGCCTGCAGGTCAGTAAAAAGCAGGTACTTGAAAGTATCCAAATCATAATAGAGTTTTTTATCTTGCAGGAGATAATAAGCGCATAGAAATTAAGACACATTGTTAGGCATATAAGGCCTAGGATTTTCAGAATAAAGACCAGTATGAAAATTACACTCAAAAGAACAACTTCGTGTAATCAGACAATAATACGTTTTTAGCGTAAAACTTAGTCAAGTTGGCTAAATACATAACATGAAGGATTTAAAAATCAAAAGAATACTTATTTGAAGAAAACAATTCAACATAACACAAGTTAAGATAAGGTATCAGACAACATCAAAAGGATACCTTAAATAAGAATTTTTGAAGTCACTTAATGAGTACAAAAACATTCTTAATATCTTTTTATCGTAAATAACACTCTGGGAAACAGAATAGTAAAACAATAATTAAGCAGCTTAAAACATTGTAATACTTTAAGTCAGCTTACTGTATTCATTTTCTATATTCGAGAAGTTGATTTGACAAATGAGTTTAATGAAACAATTATAGCCAAATATAACAAATAGTTTGACGAATATCTTAAAGTGTAAAAAGTGTCATTAAACCACATAAACATTGGACAATAATGTTATAGTCTGCAGATGGACATAAGGTGTCACGGATATTCTATCAAGTATTGTCAAAAACTACAATGAAAAAGTTAAACATAAGATTATTAATTAAGCTTAAAAGAGTACCTTACAAGTTTAATGAAACAAAATAAATTATTAATGACTATCTCATAGAATCATATATGTATGTATTAAAACCATCCACCCTTAGCACTTTCCTTTGAACCTTTTAACCTTAGACCAGCATCTAACAATTCTTTAAAGACCCGATGTTTTCGTAAAACTAACTTTACTTAATTGAATGACCTTCTTCAGCATACTAATTGGTCTCAGCTTTATTCTTGTAGTGATATAGAAACTGCCATCACCAATTCGCATTTGGATATCTGTGTTCCCATCACTGTTCCTTCAAGTGAAAATAAACCACCTTGGTTTACGAGGGAACTATCAAAATTAAAAAACGTGAAAACAAGATCCTATAAAAAATTTAAAAAATCTGGAAATACTATAAATTTATCCTCGTATATAATTGCAAAGTCAAATTTTATTTCTCTAAACACTTTTTGTTATAACAATTAGCAGATCAAACTTTTTCCGCGATCCGGAACAGTTTTATAAATTTGTTAACTCAAAACGTAAATCTTCATGCTTGCCATCCTCGGTTTACCTTGATAATACAAAAGCAAGTTCCGATCAAGCAGTGGCTGATCTATTTGAGGAGTATTTTCAATTAGTATACTCATCGAGTCGCAGTAATTCCTATCCTTTTCAAGCGCAAACGTCAAATTCCATATATGTCTACAGTTATAACTGAGTGTACGCTGCTAACTGACCTTAACTCTATCAAACCAGGCTTCTTGCCTTGTCCAGATGGAGTGCCCGGTTGCATACTTAGATACTGTGCGGATTCTTTTTGTAAACCTTTACATAAATTGTTTAACTTATCGGTTGACTCATCTGTGTTTCCTGGAATATGGAAGGAATCTTTTATTATTCCACTTCATAAAAGTTGTTCTCAGAGTAACGTTAAAAACTATAGGGGTATATCAAAGTTGTCTGCCATTCCGAAAGTCTTTGAAAACATTATATGCTCTCAATTGCAGCACTGATGTTGTTCATTTTTATCTCCTTATCAACACGGTTTTGTTAGGCGAAGATCTACTACCACTAACGTTCTTGAGTTCACCTTAATTGTTATCAAAGGGTTTCAGGCCAAAATGCAAACTGACGTCGTAAACACAGATTTTAGTAAGGCATTTGATTCTGTAAGTCATTCTTTGTTGCTTCAAAAATTGAATATTATTGGATGTAACTTACTACAGTCGGACTTGGGTGCACTTTCGGCTTGGTGCCGTTATAACTTACAAAATTTAAATTGTTCAAAATGTAAAATCATATCCTTTTGTCGAGGTACCCCTCATACTGCTCACCACTTGCTTGATGCTTCACCACTTGTCCGAGTTTTTGAAATTAAAGATTTTGGCATCCCTCTTGATTGCAAATTAAATTTTTTTTAAAATAAATTTCTTTAAATTAATCTTCCTTCCCTGTTGAACCGTAGAATTATGCATGGTGTAGTATTTATCACTAATCTACTTAATGGTGATATCGACTCATCAGTTCTTCTAAGTCGAATAATTTTAAATGTTCCCATTAGATCCACACGTAACTTTTTACCCCTTAGCCTCGATCGTTGCTCAAGCAACTATTTAATTCATGAACAATTTCGTGTATTATGTTCTGACTATAACAAACTTTATTCTCTTGTCTCTCTGGAGACCTCGACTCCTCCTTTCTGCTTTATCTAATCGTAACCACTAATCACTAATTTACCACTTGTCTGATTGGGTTTCTCTGGGTTTTTCCCAATCCACGCAACAAATGTTGGGCCACTTATTTTCTTGTTGAATTTCCCAGAGCTTTAACGTTAACTTTATTATTATTTCAGCCTTAATTTACTTTCAGAACTACATATAATATTAAATTTTAGTTAAAACTTAAGTATTTTTATTAAAATTATTTTAAATTAATTTTATTTGCATGTCATATCTTGACAATACAAAAATAAAAAAAAAAATTCAGCAAACGATGAAGTATGAATACTTTTATATAAATTACTTTATTTATTACCAGTTAAACGAACGTCTTCGACCTTTTTAAATAGTGAAATACATAAAAGCTTTCTTAGATATTCATATACTGAGTATTTGAACTAAAGCTTATAAGTTTGATTTGATAAAGCTATTAATAAAGCCTTAAGAAAACATGGTAAGGGACCTATGTGTTCTACCGGCTATTAGTATACCGCTTTAGTCTTAATGTTTGGTTAATATTTTTGCATATACATCAATCACTTAAAAATAAACCTAATGCAAAAAACTATATAAAATTATCATTATAAGAAAATAAACCAATTAAAACAAGAAGAAACGTTGCAGTCGGTCGCAACCGAGTGCGGTAAACTGAATACCAGTTATAAAACCCATAAAAAGAGACCAGATTGCAATGGGGTGCGGATACAGCATGGGTGTACGCTGCCTCATAGATCGTCTGGTGCAAATGGGGATGCCAAAATGTTATCTTTCTTCCAAATTTAGTGACTCTAGCTCAAAGTTTGTTAAAGGTTGGGACTGGGGGCGTGGCATTTTTGCTGAAGATCTATGCATCATGTCAATAGCTATCCTCATACCGAATTTGGTAACTCTAGCTGATAGTTAGTAGAATATGGTGGAAGGGGGGCTGGGGGCGGTATGGGTGGGAGGCGACATCCAAATTATTTGGGTTTCTTCATCTCTAATCTTGGCACCAAGTTTGGCGACTCTAGCTTAAAAGCTGTGGAAAATATAGGGGTTTTTGATTTCTAAATGCAGGGGCCTGGGGAACGGGGGTGGCTCCAAAACTTTGATGCAACTTTTTTGGGATCATTAACAGCTATCTTCTTACCAAATTTGGTGACTCTAGCTTTGACGCTTTGGAAAATACACGCATTCCCGTTTTTAGTGAAGCATTGGGGCGGTTTAGGGCAGCTTGGGCAGTATGGATTGGCATGGCATCCAAAGTTTTTAAGCATTTTTTGGGGGGTTATAATCACCTGTCTTGGCGCAAAATTTAGTGGCTCTAACTCAAAAACTGTAAAAGTTATAAGCATTTCTTTTTTTAAACTGCGGGGGGGGGGGGTGGCTGGGGCGGAATAGGTGGGCGCGGATCCAAAATTGGTGCAGTTTTTGGGGGTTTGTTAGTAGCTATCTTCTCCCCAAATTTGGTAGTTCTAGCTGTAAGGGCTTGCGAAATAGCTGGATTTATCGATTTTGCGTTATCGAGTTTATCGATTTTCCAACCCCCTAGTTATCGTAGAGCTCCACTCTTGACACTTTATATTACTATGCCATAGATAAAGAGATTTGCAAAGTTTGAAGTCTCTTGCTTGAAGGGTGTGGAAAAAAGTTACGAACACAAGGACGGACAGACACCATGACGGACATTGCACAAACCCAATATACTCTTTACCTTTGGTATCGAGTATAAAAATAATCATTAGCTTGCTTAAAGTGTTTTATAATTAACTACATAAAATTTTCCTAGCAACTTTTGTTGTTGTTATTTCAGTTTTTTAAAATAATGCGACCGGCTCTAAGAAAACTGTCTCTTATCTACTTATGATGATTGTACTTTACCATTAAATTTGACCTGCTTGGAGGAGTGTAATTCTTGCTAGCTTAGAAGTTCGCCTATGAAGATCAAACCAGCTCTCTCTTTTCTACTTATATGGAAGCCAACTAATGTACATGACCTACCTACTTGTAGGTGTTCATTACAAGGAGTCTGATAAAGTACCTGACCACCCCCTTTTACCAACGCAGGTAAAACATTCGCACACTCTCTCTTATCTCCTTATTAAAAGCTAGGAAATATGCACACACTTGTTTTTTACACTTTCTAGTTTTAATTTACAAGAATCAATTGTCTTGTTAATAACCTTTGAATTGATCTTGCTGCTGCTGTTGTGTAAGGAAATTCTCATCCCTTGCTCACATAACCCTCACGAGTATTGTTGTGCATGTTGTTGTTGTTGTTGTTCATAACAATAATGGCTTATGACCTGTACATAGGTACGCAAGGCAATGCACGTCAAACAGGTGCACACTTGACTCTAACACTTGCCTCCACTAGCACTTCCCCTCCTTTTAGTAATGCACTTAAACCATGCGCATACTCTCTGTCCTAGCTACAAATACAAATGATATTTGCAAATACAAATGATAGTTAAGAAATATGCGCACACTTGCTTCTAAAACTTTTTCCTTCTAACACTTTCTCTCCCTAACACTTTCTATCTAACACTTGCCTCTCTAACACTTTCTAATCTTAATATACAAGTATCAATACTGTTGTTTAGAACATATGTATTGATCTTGCTGCTGCTGTGAAGAAAATTCCCATCCTTTGTTCACATAACCCTCACGAATGTTGTTTTTGGTATTGCAGTTGACCATAACAATGCGTGCGGCTCTATGATTTTACTTGCCCTTGTTTATGATCTGCCTGCAGGAGTGCAAAGCAACGCCGTCAAACCGGCGCACACTGGACACCTATCTAATATTTTCTAGCTAAAAAATGTGCGCACGCACATTAAACAGGCGCCCATTTGACGTCTCTATCACTTTCGCTATGACTCACATGGATGTTGCTGTTGTTTTTGGTATTGCAGTTGACCATAACAATGCGAGCGGCTCTATGATTTTACTTGACTGTGTTTATGATCTGCCTGCAGGAGTGCAAAGCAGCGCCGTCAAACCGCACTTGACTCCTATCTAATATATGCGTGCGCACATTAAACAGGCGCAGACATGAAGTCTCTACCCTTTTCTCTTGTGTTCATTGATTCGCACCGATGGTGTTATAAATAACAAGGAGGCAGACTAATGTACTAGACCTTTGATCTTGACCTATTTCTATGTGGTGATCGTGGACATCCTGGGTTCCTATCTTGCTATCTGTCAAAAAGGTGCACGCTAATGGAAAAAGAGACACGCTAATTGAAAAAGGGTCATAAATAATAAGATCCTTATTTGAGCCAGAACTGGCAATTCCCTACTACTGACGTGTTAACAGAAATAAAATAAGACCTTGCCACTATATACGAAGACAAATCTACAGTAGTTCCGGACTTTTTAAACCTTTGATAAGCTATTGTCTTCACGGTTTCAATTTTGATAGTTCCCTCGTAAACCAAGGTGGTTTATTTTTACTTTAAGGGCAAGTGGGGGGAACACAGATATCCAAATGTGAATTCAAGGTCTCATAAAATATAGAAATGGCAGTAACTATATCACAACAAGAATAAAGGTGAGACCAATAAAATTGCAGAAGATCATTTAATTTAGCAAAGTTAGTTTTACGCAAGCAACGGGGTTTCATAGAATTATTAGACACTGGACTATGGCTAAGAATTTCTAAGGATAGTTCTAAGGTTGGATGGTAGGTAGCTTTAAGGAACACTGCCCGAAACAAATATCAAGTCTAACAACAATTATGCACCCAGTTAACTTGCGATAGGCCTAACTCCTGAATGCCATCGATAAAATCATCAAAAGTGGCCGGTAACGGCGCCGAAGATGTGTCATTCACAGACCATACAACATGTGGCATATTAAAATCACCAACCACTATAAGGTGATCAATATCCGTCAACAACGACGAAACAAGTTGCAGGGCATACAGATGGGATGTGTAAACATTATTATCAGAATGGGGAGGAATATATGAACAAGTTATATACAATGAACGACCACTAAACAATATTTTAACGCATAGAAACTCTATGTCTGGAATTCTATCAGAATGAATCTGTTCAGAAGAAATGCAAGAATCAACAGCAATTAGAACACCATCACCTTTGCGGGATGTGCGACCGCATCTGTACAAGTATATTTAATAGGAAACAGAATAGTCAAAAATATCTGGTTTTAACCAGGTTTCTGTCAGTGCAACAATTTGTGAAACAAAGTTCAAGCTATTAACATACAATTGAGCAAGTTTAGTGTTAAGGCCTCGAACATTTTGATAGGCCAAGCTAACTACTTTTGATAGTTTTTTGCCGTGGAGTTGAAACCAACTGGCTAACAGGCGGTGCACTACTAATCTTTATTACATTATTATTACTGTTGCGCCTATTGACAAGAAGAGCTGCGGCGTGTTTAAATTTAAACTTTTCAACAGCAATAAGAGGGAAATCAATTTTACTTTTTAACGTCCTCCAATGTATCGGAGGCAAGCCTAGACACGAATATGAATTTATTTACCGGCACAACAGCAAGAGGCTTTTGGACCCATGCTGTACCTAAAGTAGAATTAGTTGCACACAGGCTGTTGAAACTAAAATATTGGGAGTTTAGTTGTTAGAATGACTATTAGAGTTTAGATTTCTAGCAGGCGAGTTAAATAACAGTAGCGGGCTAGCAGAAATTCCCGCTGGGGGATTAATGCTTAGCACCAGAAGGGATTTGGTGGGTGGAACAGGTGGGACAGTAAGTGGTTTAGGACCCGAAGTCTTTTTTCGCTTCGGAGATTCGGTTCAACTTGCCATTTTTGAATTAGACTCTAGCTCTTTAAACGTTATATGGAGGTTATGAAAAGCAACATGCATAGCCTTAAAACCGGCATGAGTCTGCCTCATAAATTGGGAAGTTTCCTTCACCACCTCGTTGCATGGCTCACAGTACCATTTCAGGCCTGTGTCAGCCAGCAAGCAGTCCCTAATTTTGGCTGTAAAGCCAGCAGATTTCATGTGTATCATGTTGTCGCACAATCTACACAATATAAAATCTTCCAACCAACTTGCAATTGCTACTGCAGTAAACAAACATTTTGATTTTATAAAATAAAAATTAAAAATTGAATTAATTATCTAGAACAATTGATATGCAATATCAAATCAAAGTAATGAGCCAATTTAAGAGTATGAATATTTCGAGGCAATGAGTTTGCAGCGTGCAACAACAGTAGCAACAACAACAACAGTGAAAAATCGGGACAGCTGCTGACGGCACGTCAGCGAACCAGTGCAGAAAATATAGTAGCAACAAAAAGTAGGTGCACACGCACTTTTATATACACGCTCTGGACACACACTTTTTGGCACACACAGGCACACTCTGAACACACACTCATCGGCACACACTCTGGTACATACACACTGGCTTATACACACACTGGCACACACCCACATTTGGACACACACTCATAGGCACGCACACGGCACACACAGGCACACTCTGAACAACCCTCATCGGCACACACTCTGGCACATACACACTGGCTTATACACACACTGGCACACACCCACATTTGGACACACACTCTGGACACACACTCATAGGCACACACACACAGGCACACACGAGAAATCGAGAGTTTTCCAAGTGCGGCCGCGTTTTTACTCGCTCCGGTCTGGTGACAACTTACAGCGTCTTACCTGATTAAAAAATAGCAAATAGTCAGTGTGGTGTTGAGAGTGACTGGGTAGCTTACCTGGGTACTCGTTCTCACAACCGCCTGGTTAATTCCGGTTGTTTTTTGACGGTTGCGTCCCACGGAGTCTTTATTTGAGAATTATTTGAGGTGTTTTGTGGTTTTAGCAGTCTGCGTGACCTTTTGCGGGTGTGCGTTTCACATTTGCACTTTCCTGGTAGTGTTTGTGTTTTCTTTTCTCTTGCACGCTAACACACTCTCAGCTGTGCTATTAGTGTTTTACGGGTGCCCACATTCTAAGCTGATCCCAGGGCGGTCAAGCTTAATCACTGGGCAAGCAGAGTTAACAACTCCCTACGTCTCCAACAGGTGGCGCTACTTGAGTTCGGTTCTTGCACAAACTAAGCTTGTGAGGTACACTTTCCGTTGCATACTTTCGAGGGCTGCAAAGCAGTGCAGCACAAATAACAGGCGTGTCTTTGCTAAGGAGACTCGTAGCAATTAGGTGCAAAAGGCCACGGAACCGGTCATAACCAACCCTCCCCGCTGCGGCGGTGCACCTTGAGGGGGCTCTGGTGACCGAAACGGGGCGGTATAACCCCCACCATCAAAATCGAAGGGAAATCTTCGGTCGTCGCGGGTTTGCTTTCTGAGCTCGTAGCAAAGAACACGCAGATTTTATAGGATGGCAGAAGAATCATCCCCTTTCTTCCGAATTCCAGCGCTGCCGCGATCTCCACCATCGCTACAGCCTGGACTGGGCTTAGAACTAGCCCACGCTGAGGCTGTGTATCAGGCATTGGAGGCAACTTCACCAGCGCCATTGGTAGCGACTACGTCGCGACAAACGGTTCAGGGACCTGGTATCACGGCGATAATAGCCCACCAACCCAGGTCTCCCATTAACCTGAGGAGCATACTAGTGCAGATGGGTGCTTGCATAGACGGAATGAGTGCACGGTTTGACACCAAGAGGCATATAAACAATCTGGAGCGCGAGGAGTTAGCTAGACTACTAGACTTGCAAAGGCAGGCTATGAGCTGCCTGGGTTCTGCAGCAATTGAGAAGGCCGTCCAGACTTCGCCAATCTCTGATGGCAGCGCTAATAGGAATCCTAGGAGTACGCATGGTTTGGTGGTACAAACCAAGGGAACTCCGAAACGCTCGCGCGAGCCGTCGACATCTCGCCGCGCCACACCGCCCAAACGGAGCAAGGTTACTGCGACCGCAAGCGCGCAAAATCCAGAGCCCCCCAGTGGACCATCTCTGCCAAAGGACAACCCCTGGTCGAAGGTGGTTGGCCGCAAAGGCAAAGCAGCGCGCACACGGACTGACGCAGTCACAGTATCGGGCCTAGGCGACTGCAGCTATGCAGAAATATTAAAAGTGGTTAGGAGCGAGCCATCACTTGCGCATCTGCGAGAGGATGTTAGCACAATACGAAAGACGGCTAAGGGCGATCTGCTCTTCCGGCTAAGCAAACTGCCGGCACACAGTGCAAATGAATTGCAAATAGCGGTTGGTAAGGTGTTTGTTGGTCGTGCTACAGTGAAAACCTTAACGGAATCGAATCAGGTGGAAATCTGCGACCTGGATGAGCTGCCAACCAAGGAGGAGGTCCTTAATGCTGTAAGGACAGCCCTTGATGATCCAACGCTGGATAGCAGCGTTGTCAAGTCGCTGCGGCACACGAGGGCAGGCCTGCAAACAGCAACCCTGACCTTACCGACAGCTAAGGCGGTCAAGCTGGTCGATAGGGCGAAAATCCGCATCGGGTGGGCAGTATGCCGCATTAGACCCTTAATCCAGCCAAGGCGCTGCTACAAGTGCCTGGAGTATGGACATATAGCTGTGCAGTGCAAGAGTGGTGCCGACCACAGCAAGGCCTGCTACAAGTGCGGAGGTAATGGACACGTTGCAAGAGTCTGCAACCAGCAACCAAAGTGTGCCCTTTGTACGGGTAAAGGAGGAACGGATGACTGACCATGCGTCTGGTAGCTATAGGTGTCCAGTGTACAGGGAGGCTGTCAAACACGTAAAATGGTAAAAGTCCTACAGCTTAACCTCAACCACTGTGTCGCTGCCCAAGCCATACTGGAGCAAACAATCTTGGAAGAAAAAATTGAAGTCGCGGTGCTTAGCGAGCCACACCACCGGGCAACCACTAATGCTAGGTTGTGGGCCTCGGACAGATCTGGGAAAGCAGCGGTGTGGAGCTGCGGTGACCGACAGTCGCCCTTTACGCACACTCTAGCCTCTGAGTGCTTCGTGCGTGCGAAACTAGGGGATCTCTGGCTTTATAGCTGCTACTTACCGCCAAGTCTCACGATCGGCGAGTTTGAAGTGGTGCTAATGGAGATTGCGGATGACTCCAGAGGTCGCAGCAACGTTGTAATAGCTGGCGACTTCAATGCGTGGTCAACCGACTGGGGCAGCCAGTCTACGAATGCTAGGGGTACCATCCTCGTAGAATCGCTTGCTTTCCTCGACCTTGTGCTTCTTAACATTGGGTCGGAGAATACTTTTGACAATGGACGTGCTGGCTCAATTATTGACCTCACCTATGTGAGCAGTGCACTCGCCCGATCGGCACTGTGGTACATAAGCGACTGCTACACCGGAAGCGACCACGTGGCCATCATGTTTACAGTTGGAGAAAAGCTGCGGGTGCCGGCAAGGCCCAACACTAGTGTAGCATACCGGGTTGAGTCTCTCAACACCCGCACTTTTCTGGATAATATTGTTCATATGGTAGCAGGTGGACCGGCGCAAGATATGGTGGAACAAATGGCTCAGCAGCAACAAGCTGCATGTGCTGCGAGCATGACCCAAAGGAAGGCCTACCGACGCCATCACACAAGCGTGTTCTGGTGGAACAGTGAAATATCAGAGGCTCGGCGAGCCTGCCTGAGATCGAGGAGGCGTTTTCAGCGAGCAGCCACACGAGAGTCGGGGTCAACTCACGCGTTGCAGCTTGAGTATAAGGCCGCTAGAAGAGTGCTAAAGAACACCATCAGAGCCAGCGCAAGAAGGAATGTTTCCTTAAGATGTGCGACTCAGCCGACAAGGACCCATGGGGAAAAGCATACAAGATGGTCTCCAAGCGTGTGAGCCAAGGCAACAACACAGCGCCTCTGGAGCTAGTCCGCATGAACGAAATAGTGGCGAACCTGTTTCCACACGGAGCAAGCTCTATATCGTCAGCTGGCGCAGCTCCCATGCAGGAAGGCGTTGCCCTAGTAACGGTGGAAGAAGTGCAGCTGGCAGCAAGGAAGCTAGCATCCAATAAAGCGCCGGGTCCTGATGGTGTTCCAAATAGGTGCCTGCATCTGGCAATCATGCATCAGCCAGAATTGTTTGCCAAGGTGTACACCACGTGTCTGCGAGAAGGCATCTTCCCGGACAGGTGGAAGGTGCAGAAACTCATTTTGCTGCCTAAGCCCGATAAGCCTCCCGACGACCCGTCTGCTTAGCGGCCTATTTGTCTCGTTGACAATAGTGGCAAGGTGTTCGAGACGATCATAGCCTGCTAGGCTGGATGACGCAGTGCAAAACGCTGGAGGTTTATCGCAGCTCCAATTCGGCTTCAGGAAGGCGAGATCAACTACCGATGCGATCAGGTCAGTAGTCGATATAGCCTCAGAAGCGATCTCAGGCACCCGCTGGCGCTTCGGCAGTAAACAGTACTGTCTGGTGGTGACCATCGACGTCAAGAACGCCTTTAACACTGCGAACTGGAGCTGCATTTTGGATGCCCTGGCTGGTTTCAGAGTGCCAGACTACCTTGTAGCTATTGTGAGGAGCTATTTCAACAATCGAAGCCTGCGTTACCAAACCGATGAGGGGGAGAAGGAATACGCCGTTTCAGCTGGTGTTCCACAAGGATCAGTTCTGGGTCCTCTTCTGTGGAACATCATGTACGATGGGATCCTACAGCTTCAGTTACCGGAGGGTGCCAGCGCTATTGGTTATGCTGATGACGTCGCTTTGGTGCTTGTGGCTAAGGACCTACGGCGAATCACAGAGCTAGGCGATCGGTGCATAGACGCAGTGACGCGGTGGCTGTCGTCTGTTGGGCTTCAACTCGCTGCCCAAAAGACGGAGGCAGTGCTCATCAGCAGCCGAAAAAGGGTGGAGTATGTTGACATCACGGTAGGAGGCGTCACAATGCGGTCCAAGGACTGTATTCGATACCTTGGTGTGGTTATTGACCGGCGCTTGAGCTTTGGCGAACACCTGGCGTTTGTACATCGGAAGGCAGCGGGATCCGTGCGAGCCCTAGCGAGGATGATGCCTAATACGCGGGGTCCCAAGCAGCAAACGAGGCTGCTGCTCATGAGCGTAATGAGATCAATTGTGCTGTACGCTGCTCCAATTTGGGTCGGCGCAACTTCAGTGGCAACATATATGAAGGGCATCGTGTCAACATACCGGCTCTCTGCCCTTCGTGTCTGCTGCGCCTTCCGAACAGTCTCCTCGGATGCAGCACTGGTGGTTGCTGGGATGATACCAATCCACAGCTTAGCAGAAGAAGCCGCAGCGGTTCTTGAAGCAGCTCCAACGGAGAGAAGAGCGGCTAGGGCTGCAGCCCGAGGGCGGAGCCTGGAGGCCTGGCAGCACCACTGGAACAACTCCATAAAAGGGCGATGGACCCACCAATTGATTCCTAATGTTCGGCGATGGGTAGAGAGGAAGCACGGGTCAGTAACCTTCCACCTCACCCAACTGCTAACAGGACATGGCTGCTTCAGAAGCTATCTTAAGCGTTTTAAGCACGACTCCGGTTCAGAGTGTAGCTGGTGCGGAGATGGCACGGAGGAGGATGCAAGACATGTTTTCTTCCTGTGTGGGCGATTCGCACAGGAACGTCTCCAGGTGGAAAACATGATTGGTCAGCCCCTTTCACCAACTAACCTGGTGGACCAAATGATAGAGAGGGAAGCGGTATGGCATGCGGTTTGCGGATTCGCAGCCTCCACGATGGCAGAGCTGAGGCGTCTGGAACGCCTAAGGGCGATCGTACCATAGACATTGCCATTGTTTCTGCGAAGCAATGCTTCGCGGCGGTCCCGCAGAGACTGGCACTGTCTATGTTTGCAATCATGTATAGTTTAAGTATGTTAAGTTTTTTACATTGGAATAAAAAAAAAAAAAAAAAACACACCCACACCGGCACGCACAGGCCTATACCGACACACACCCTCAAGGGCACGTACATACCCACATGGTGGTAGATCGGGGTAAGTGACGGCCATATTCAATGGGCCAAATGGTTGCTCAGGCAGCCCCACTGAGATTTGTTGTGGCCCTAGGGTAACATATCCACCAAGATGTATAAATGTTTTATTCACAAAAAAAAATATAATAAAGAGTTAAATGTAGAGTGAATTTGTGTATTTTTCGTATTGCCCTTTTTTATATTTTATATTGTGTAGGTTGTGCGACAACATGATACACATGAAATGTGCTGGCTTTACACCCAAAATTAGGGACTGCTTGCTGGCTGACACAGGCCTGAAATGGTACTGTGAGCCATGCAACGAGGTGGTGAAGGAAACTTCCCAATTTATGAGGCAGACTCATGCCGGTTTCTATATGATCCAGATGCGGTTACTTATGCAACGAGCAGGGTACACTAGCGACCAAGAGTTAGACCGACTCTATGAGAACCTTCGCCCGGAATACCAGCTCTTTATTCGACGACACGAAGTCCTTTGCCTGAGCCAGCTGACAAAGTTGGCCGTGCATTACGAGATGGTCCGCGAGAGGGAATCCCAACTAAGGCATCCCAAAAGTTCCAACCCAGTACCGAAGCCTACTACCATGAGCCCCGAAGTACCTACCCCGACACCACGACACCGCAACCCCTTTCGCGACAGTGTTCCGGTGGTGTCCGGAACCGTTTAAGGAGCTAGCACCGACACCCCCATAGATGTCCGGAATGCCTGCCGACGCGGCGGACAAACAGATCACATGAACTGGGAGTGCAGGAATTCCCAAGTGATACACTGTTGGCAGTGTGGAAAACGGGGAGTACGAACGATAGAATGCTGCTCCCGGCTTTCGGGAAACGATGTGCTTCCCTCCTCGAATCCGGCCCAGGCGGGATCAGAGAGCAGCCAGCCCCGGAAGTAAACGGAGTCATACGACTGGAAAACGCGCGGATAATAGCCAGGGTAAGCTTGGAAGGGAAATCCCTCCCGGCTACTATTGCCACCGGAGCAACACGGAGCTTCATAAGCGAGGCGGTCGCACAGCAGCTAGGGAGTAAGGGACAACGACACTTACGGGTGGGAGTGAATCTTGCGGATCACGGACTATAGTCACCAAGGCCTACACGACCAAGGTACGGTTTGGAGAGCACCACGTCATCTTAGCACTACTGGTGTTACCAACGGTCACCGACGAGCTAAGACTAGGGATCGACTTCCTGTGCGCCGTAGAGGCAACCCTGACCGTTGGCGACATAGAGCTGCGGCTGACACCAGGAATGCTACCGAGTCCGCCTAGCCGCCGAAGAAAACCAACAACCAACCACCACCAGGAATCACCCACACCAGCCCCGAGAGCACCAACCACCAACCACCACCAGGAATCACCCACACCAGCCCCGAGAGTACCAACAACCAACCACCACCAGAAATCAACCACAGTAGTCTGTGGTAGAGGAAGACCCATGCACTCGCGAGACACCAGATGTCTACAGTCGCGAGGTGACCTCTAAGACGTCGACGCACGAGGAGGGTGAGAGCACTAAGATGATGAGACCGGTCAACAAGGAAGTGCAACAAAGGCTCCGACGAAGGTACGGCGTAAGTTCACGAGGGCCACTTGAGGGTGTCATACCACCCCATCGACCTCGTCCCCCTCTGGGGAAACGAAGCAATGATGTCGCAGTCACCCAAATCACGCTGGAAACGGAACGAACTAGCTCTGTTTGATGGTTTAAAAGGCGTATCCCACATCGCGGAACACGTAATCACCATGCGCGACGAGAGACCGATCAAATAGCGGTATTACCCAAAGAATCCGGCGATGCAGAAAATCATCTACGACCAAGTGGACGAAATGTTAAAGAATGACTGTATCGAGCCCTCAAAGAGTCCCCACAGTGCGCCGATTGTGTTGGTCGGAAAGAAGACGGGAGACAGCCGGATGTGTATTGATTATCGGCAGCTTAATGCACGTTCAGTGCCAGATGCATACCCGCTGCCGAGGATCCATCACATATTGGAGAGGCTTCGGAACGCGAAATATATCGCCACGTTGGACCTAAAGAGCGGATACTGGCAGATCCCTATGGCACGGAACAGCCGCCCGTACACGGCGTTCACGGTGCTGGGATGAGACCTTTTTCACTGGAAGGTCATGCCTTTTGGTTTACATTCCGCGCCAGCCACATTCCAAAGAGCACTCGATGGAGTCATAGGCCCTGACATGGAGCCACACGCCTTCGCGTATCTGGACGACACCATCATCACGGGCCTAAAGAAGACCATCTCCGGAACCTACAGGAAGCACTTCGCCGCCTTAGAAAGGCAAATCTCCGCCTGTGTTTGTGTTTTCTTTTCTTTTGCACGCTAACACCTTCTCAGCTGTGCTATTTGTGTTTTACGGGTGCCCACATTCTAAGCTGATCCCAGGGCGGTCAAGCTTAATCACTGGGCAAGCAGAGTTAACAACTCCCTTCATCTGCAACAGGTGGCGCTATTTGAGTTCGGTTCTTGTACCAACTAAGCTTGTGAGGTACACTTTCTGTTGCATACTTTCGTGGGCTGCAAAGCAGTGTAGTACTAATAACAGGCGTGTCTTTGCTAAGGAGACTCCTAGCAATTAGGTGCAAAAGGACACGGAACCGGTCATAACCAACACTCCCCCGCTGCGGCGGTGAACCTTGAGGGGGCTCTGGTGACCGAAACGGTGCGGTATAGCCCCCACCATCAAAATCGAAGGGAAATCTTCGGTCGTCGCGGGTTTGCTTTCAGAGCTCGTAGCAAAGAACACGCGGATATTCTAGGATGGCAGACGAATCGTCCCCATTCTTCCGAAGGCTAGCACTGCCGCGATCTCCACCATCGCTACAGCTTGGACTGGGCTTAGAACTGGCCCACGCTGAGGCTGTGTCTCAGGCATTGGAGGCAACTTCACCCGCGCCATTGGTAGCGGCTACATCGCGACAAACGGTTCAGGAAACTGGTATCACGGCGATAATAGCCCACCAACCCAGGTCTAGTGCAGACGGGTGCTTGTATAGACGGAATAAGTTCTATGAGCTGTCTGGGTTCTGCAGAAAATGAAAAGGCCGTCCAGACTTCGCCAATAATTGAAGGCTGCGCCAATAGAAAGGCTAGGAGTACGCATGGTTCGGTGGTACAAACCAAGGGAACTCCGAAACGCTCGCGCGAGCAATCGACATCTCGCCGCGCCACAACCCCCAAACGGAGCAAGGTAACTGCGACCGCAAGCGCGCAAAATCCAGAGCCCCCCAGTGGACCATCTCTGCCTAAGGACAATCCCTGGTCGAAGGTGGTTGGCCACAAAGGCAAAGCAGCGCGCACACGGACTAACGCAGTCACAGTATCGGGCCTAGGCGACTGCAGCAATGCAGAAATATTAAAAGTGGTTAGGAGCGAGCTATCACTTGCGCATCTGCGAGAGGATGTTAGCAGAATACGAAAGACGGCTAAAGGCGATCTGCTGTTCCGGCTAAGCAAACAGCCGGCACACAGTGCAAATGAGTTGCAAATAGCCGTTGGTAAGGTGTTTGTTGGTCGAGCTACGGTGAAAACCTTAACGGAATCGAATCAGGTGGAAATCTGAGACCTGGATGAGCTGGCGACCAAGGAGGAGGTCCTTAATGCCCTTGATGATCCAACGCTGGATAGCAGCGTAGTCAAGGCGCTGCGGCACATGAAGGCTGGCCTGCAAACAGCAACCCTG
Source organism: Scaptomyza polygonia (assembly GCA_035044585.1). NCBI lineage: Eukaryota > Metazoa > Arthropoda > Insecta > Diptera > Drosophilidae > Scaptomyza > Scaptomyza polygonia. Next base: position 33,257 of record JAWNNU010000205.1, on the reverse strand, counting down.
AGCTTACCGACAGCTAAGGCGGTCAAGCTGGTCGATAGGGCGAAAATCCGACTCGGGTGGGCAGTATGCCGCATTAGACCCCTAATCCAGCCAAGGCGCTGCTACAATTGCCTGGAGTATGGACATATAGCTGTCCACTGCAAGAGCGGTGCCGACCACAGCAAGGCCTGCTACAAGTGCGGAGGTGATGGACACGTTGCAAGAGTCTGCCACCAGCAACCAAAGTGTGCCCTTTGTACGAGTAAAGGAGAGCGAATGACTGACCATGCGACTGGTAGTTATAGGTGTCATGCGTACAGGGAGGCTGTCAAACACGCAAAATGGTGAAAGTCCTGGAGCTTAACCTCAACCACTGTGTCGCTGCACAAGCAGTACTGGAGCAGACGATCTTGGAGGAAAAAATTGAAGTCGCGGTGCTTAGCGAGCCGCACCACCGGGCAACCACTAATGCTAGGTTGTGGGCTTCGGACAGATCTGGGAAAGCCGCGGTGTGGAGCTGTGGTGACCGACAGTCGCCCTTTACGCACACTCTAGCCTCTGAGTGCTTCGTGCGTGCGAAACTAGGGGATCTCTGGCTTTATAGCTGCTACTTACCGCCAAGCCTCACGATCGGCGAGCACCACTTCCTAATGGAGATTGCGATGACTCCAGAGGTCGCAGCAACGTTATAATAGCTGGCGACTTCATTGCGTTGTCAACCGACTGGGGCAGCCAGTCTACGAACGCTAGGGGTACCATCCTCGTAGGATCGCTTGCATTCTTCGACCTTGTGCTTCTTAACACTGGGTCGGAGAATACATTTGACAATGGACGTGCTGGCTCAATTATTGACCTCACCTACGTGAGCAGTGCACTCGCCCGCTCGGCACTGAGGTACATAAGCGACTGCTACACCGGAAGCGACCACGTGGCCATCATGTTTACAGTTGGAGAAAAGCTGCGGGTGCCGGCAATGACCAACACTAGTGTACCATACCGGGTTGAGTATCTCAACACCAGCAATTTTGTGGATAATATTGTTCATATGGTAGCAGGTGGACCGGCGCAAGATATGGTGGAACAAAGGGCTCAGCAGATACAAGCTGCATGTGCTGCGAGCATGCCCCATAGGAAGGCCTACCCACGCCATCACATAAGCGTGTTTAAGGCCGCTATAAGAGTGCTAAAGAACACCATCAGAGCCAGCAAGAAGGAATGTTTCCTTAAGATGTGCGAATCAGCCGACAAGGACCCATGGGGAAAAGCATACAAGATGGTTTTCAAGCGTGTGAGCCATGGCAACAACAGAGCGCCTCTGGAGCTAGTCCGCATGAACGAAATAGTGGCGAAACTGTGTCCTCACGGAGCAAGCTCTTTATCGTCAGCTGGCGCAGCTGCCATGCAGGAAGGCGTTGCTCTAGTTTCGGTGGAAGAAGTGCAGCTGGCAGGGTCCTGATGGTGTTCCAAATAGGTGCCTGCATCTGGCAATCATGCATCAGCCAGAATTGTTTGCCAAGGTGTACACCACGTGTCTGCGAGAAGGCATCTTCCCGGACAGGTGGAAGGTGCAGAAACTCATTTTGCTGCCTAAGCCAGATAAGCCTCCCGACTACCCGTCAGCTTACCGGCCTATTTGTCTCATTGACAATAGTGGCAAGGTTTTCGAGACGATCATAGCTGCTAGGCTGGATGACACCGTGCAGAACGCTGGAGGTTTATCGCAGCTCCAATTCGGCTTCAGGAAGGCGAGATCTACTACCGATGCGATCAGGTCAGTAGTCGGTATAGCCTCAGAAGCGATCTCAGGCACCCGCTGGCGCTTCGGCAGTAAGCAGTACTGTCTGGTGGTGACAATCGACGTTAAGAACGCCTTTAACTCTGCGAACTGGAGCTACATTTTTTATGCCCTGGCTGGTTTCAGAGTGCCAGACTACATTGTAGCTATTGTGAGGAGCTACTTCCACAATCGAAGGCTGCGTTACCAAACCGATGAGGGGGAGAAGGAATACGCCGTTTCAGCAGGTGTTCCACAAGGATCAGTTCTGGGTCCTCTTCTGTGGAACATCATGTACGATGGGATTCTACAGCTTCGGCTACCGGAGGGTGCCAGAGCTATTGGTTATGCTGATGACGTCGCTCTGGTGCTTGTGGCTAAAAACCTACGGCTAATCACAAAGCTCGGCGATCGGTGCATAGACGCAGTGACGCGGTGGCTGTCGTCTGTTGGGCTTCAACTCGCTGCCCAAAAGATGGAGGCAGTGCTCATCAGCAGCCGAAAAAGGGTGGAGTATGTTGACATCGCGGTGGGAGGCGTCACAATGCGGTCCAAGGACTGTATTCGTTACCTTGGTGTGGTCATTGACCGGCGCTTGAGCTTTGGCGAACACCTGGCATTCGTACATCGGAAGGCAGCGGGATCCGTGCGAGCCCTAGCGAGGATGATGCCTAATACGCGGGGTCCCAAACAGCAAACGAGGCTGCTGCTCATGAGCGTAATGAGATCAATTGTGCTGTATGCTGCTCCAATTTGGGTCGGCGCAACTTCGGTGGCCACTTATATGAAGGGCATCGTGTCAACATACCGGCTCTTTGCCCTGCGTGGTATATATAAGGTATATTGTCTGCTTATGCATGATCGATTAGCAGAGTATTCGCCTTTACCTGGATTAGTTCAACGCATAGTTTAAAACAATTTAATTCAATCAAATTTATAAATTAATATACTATGTATACCCTCTAAAAAAAAACAAGTAGAAACGTTGCAGTCGGACGCACCCGACTGCGGTATACTCGATACCAGTAGTAAAACAGATTAAAAGAGAGCTGATTGCAATGGTGTGTGGATACGGCAGGGGTGTAGGCTGCCTCAAAGATTGTCTGGTGCAGATGGGGATGCCAAAAATCTATCTTCCTCCCAAATTTGGTGACTCTAGCTCAAAAATAGTAAAATTTGTGGGAAGGGGGGCTGTGGTTGGTAAGGGGGGGCGTGGCATCCAATCTTTTGCTGTAGATCTATTTATGATGTCAATTGCTATCCTCAAACAGAATTTGGTGACTCTAGCTCAAAGTTAGTAAAATATGGTAGAAGGGTGGCTAGGTGCTGGGGGCTGGTATGGGGGGGCGTGGCGTCCAAAGTTTTGCTGCAGATCTGATTGTGATGTTAATTGCTATCCTCATACCGAATTTGGTGACTCTAGCTCAAAGTTAGTAGAATATGGTGGAATGGTGGCTGGGGGCTGGTATGGGGGGGCGTAGCGTCTAAAGTTTTGCTGCAGATCTATTTATGATGTTAATTGCTATCCTCATACCAAATTTGGTGACTCTAGCTAAAAGTTAGTAGAATATGGTGGAAGGGGGGCTGGTGGCGGTATGGGTGGGTGCGCCATCCAAAATTTTTGGGTTTCTTCACTTCCAATCTTGGCACCAAATTTGGCGGCTCTAGCTCAAAAGCTGTGGAAAATGTAGACACTTTTGATTTCAAAATGCAAGGGGCTAGGGAACGGGGGGGCGTGGCTCCAAATTTTTGATGCAGTTTTTTGGGGATCTTTAACAGCTATCTTCCTACCAAATTTGGTGACTCTAGCTTTAACTCTTTGGAAAATACACGCATTCCCGTTTTTAGTGAAGCATTGGGGCGGTTTGGGGCAGCTTGGGCAGTATGGATTGGCGTGGTTGTAATCACCTATCTTGGCACAAAATTTGGTGGTTCTAGCTTAAAAACTGTAATAGATATAAGCATTTCTGTTTTTAAGCTGCGAGGGGGCTGGGGGCAGAATGGGTAGTTGTGGCCCCAAAACTTTGATGCAGTTTTTGGGGGGTCGTTTCCAGTTATCTACCTACCAAATTTTGAGACTTTAGCTCAAACACTTTCGAAGATACACGCACTACCGTTTTTAGCGAAGCGTTGGGGTGGTTGAGGGCGGATAGGGCAGTATAGCTGGGCGTGGCATCCAAAAAAAAATGAATTTGATTGGGGATCGTCAACACCTATCTTGGAACCAAATTTGATGGCTCTAGCTCAAAAACTGTAGAAGATATGGGCATTCTTGGGGTTAAACTGCGGGGGGTCTGGGGGCGGTATGGGTGCGCGTGGCTCAAAAATTTTTGATGCAGTTTTTTGGGGGTTGGTAGTAGCTATTTTCTCCCCAAATTTGGTAGTTCTAGCTGTAAGGGCTTGCGAAATAGCTGCATCTATCGATTTTGCGTTATCGAGTTTATCGATTTGCCAGCCCCCTAGTTATCGTAGAGCTCCAATCTTGACACTTTAATTTACTTTGCCATAGATAAAGAGATTTGCAAAGTTTGAAGTTTCTAACTTGAAGGGTGTGGAAAAAAGTTGCGAACATACGGACGGACAGACGGACAGACACCATGAAGGACATTGCCGAACCCAATATACTCTTTACCTTCGGTATCGAGCATAAAAAATAAAATCATGATGAAATTTATAAGAAAAATTATTTTTTATTTTGTTCAAGTATACTAGTATAAACATTTTCATTTTCAGACACCTCAAACTGATTGTTTTTATAGATTAGAAATAATTTTAATAAATTATTTAGTGCACATTGATTTACTATTTTCTTATGTACTCTCCAATTTTTGAAGAAATTTGGAAATCTCGCTAAGCTCTTTGCATGTTATAAATCTATTATTTTGGTGTGTACAAATTTTCTTAAGAACTCTTTTTTAACTCTTCCTCTTACTATAATAGTTGTGTATCTATTTAAGAGATATCACCTTCAGACCAATCTAGTCCGTCAACATACTGTTTGATTATTTTTAAGGTTTTTCTAGTTACTTCATCCAACTCACTTAAATGGTAGGGTGGTTTAAAGTGGAAAAAATTGGGTGTGACGGACCCTGCTTTCATAAATGCCAACTGTTTGAGTAACACCTGCCTGAGAAACCAAGCTAAAATCAATACCTTATATGTCATGGATGATCAAATTTAATGTTTAGTTTACAAAAGCAGTTAAGACAGGATGGATACGCTTTAATTGAAAAAAAAAAAACAAAAATACAAGGAAATATCAAGATCATGAAATAATTTTTGGATTTGAGTATTTTGTTAGTCTTGAGCTTAATCTAAAATGTGGGTTCTCTACTAGAGTTTACTATTGTTTGGATGCAGCAACATAAACATAAATTAATGGGGCAATAAATTGGTGTAGAGCCGGCAATTCCCTACTACTCAGGACTTATATGTTTTACCTTGTGAGAGTTTTATTGATGTTGAGGGCACAATTTGCTTGGCGGCTAACACGGTTGCTGTAGAGGGAAAACTTAAAAACAATTGGTTGAGTTATTTATTTGACGAGGTACGATATGAGTTAAATCTAATTGAAATTGATCGTACTTGATTTGTCGGTATTTCAACAACCTTAAAAAACTATCCTTCCTTAAACAAAACGGAAAGTCACATGTTAGAGAACTCTGGCTGGTTCAATGGAAATGATAGACAGCTGACAAACGGATATTTTAATTTTTCTATCCCTCTTAAATACTTACTTGGATTTGCTGAAGATTATAGCAAGGTTTTACTAAATTGCAAACATGAATTAATAATACTGATGACTAAGAATATGGAAGATGTATATTATAGTAAAATTGCAACTAAGGAGTATAAATTAAATATTTCTAACATTACATGGAAAATACCTCATGTTACTCTAAGTGATGAGAAGAAATTGCAAATGTATAGTCTAACTAAGAGTGGAGACTCACTACCACTTGCATTCCGCAGTTGGGATTGTTATCTGAATCCAACATTATCAGAAGGTACCCAACATGTTTGGAATGTTAAGCTGGCAGCTAATAGAGAACGCCCTCTTTTTGCCATTATAGCTTTTGTAGTGGATAATAAACTAACACACATTAATTTGAGGAACTTAAAAGTGTATCTAAATTTAGAGAACTTTACGTATGTCATGTCATGTATATAAATTTTAAGCGAGAACGATATGCAAATTTGTATGACATGTATACGGGATTTAAAGCAAGCTACTATGTGAAGGAATCTGAACCATTACTAACACCCATAGAGTTTAAAGAGAAAGCACAGATGGTTGTTGTTTACTTGTCACATCAGAATGAAACAGTTAAAACGGGGCCAATCGATGTGAGAGTTTCGATCGATCTAGAAAGTGTTAGTGTTAAAAATACTAAGGTATATTGTCTGCTTATGCATGATCGATTAGCAGAGTATTCGCCTTTAAATTGGTTTTAACTTAACGCATCGTTTAAACCAATTTAATTCAATCACATTTATAAATTAAAATATTAAGTATACCCTCAAAAAAAAATAAAATAAATAAAATCATGATAAAATTTATAAGAAAAATTATTTTTTATTTTGTTCAAGTATACTAGTATAAACATTTTTATTTTCAGACACCTCAAAATGATTGTTTTCTAGGATTAGAAATAATTTAAATAAATTATTTAGTGCACATTGATTAACTATTTTCTTATGTACTCTGCAATTTGTAAAGAAATTTGGGAATCTCACTAAACTCTTTTCAAGATATAAATCTATTATTTTGGTGTGTACAAATTTACTTAAGAACTCTTTTTTAACTCTTCCTCTTACTATAACAGTTGTGTATCTATTTAATGGTTTTAGAATATCACCAAGACTTAGATAAGAGATATCACCTTCAGCCCAATCTAGTCCGTCAACATACTGTTTGGTTATTTTTAAGGTTTTTCTAGTTACTTCATTCAACTCCCTTATATGGTAGGGTGGTTTAAAGTGGAAAAAATTGGGTATGACGGACCCAGCTTGCATAAATGCTAACTCTTTGATAAACATCTGCCGTTCGTTTCCAAAAACATATTGAAAGTCAACTGGAATACAAGAGTTTCTGTCTAGAATGACCATTTTGCTTCTAATGTTAATAATGTACTGAGAAGCCAAGCGAAAATTAATACCTTAAATAACATGGATGACCTAATTTAATGGTTAGTTTGAAAGAACAGTTAAGACAGGATGAATACGCTTCACTTGAAAAAAAACAAAAATTCAAGGAAATATAAAGATCATGGAATAATTTTTGGATTTGAGTATTTTGTTAGTCTAGAGCTTAAACTAAAATGTGGGTATTCTACGAGTAGAGAGTTTACACCTATTGTTTGGATGCAGCAACATAAACATAACTTCATTGGATTGCGAAAAGAGGAATGAATTCAACTATTAACGTATAAGGAGTACATCCAAATGAAACTTGAGCACTTTGACTTCTTGATGACAGATACAATAATTGAACATCTAATGCTAGAGACTGTTAAGTGCTATTTTAAGAGCGGAACGAATACTTTTACTTAATCAGTATGGTAATAGAATTGAATTTGAAAGCGATTCATAGAGATCGCTTATAAGATTAGGAATTTTTCTAACAACATTTTTGTGTTGGAACACGTTGTTGAAAAATCAAATAATTAATATATATTATAATTACATTATTCCAAAGTGATCAGAGATGTGTAAATGTAGTATACAACTTGCAGATTTAGATGCAACTAATGATTATGAGTCGGAAATTGATCTTACTTGCCTATTGTTTGAAATTTCAAAAAAGATGGGGAAAGAAATAAAAGGAGACGTTAATACTTTTAGAACACAATTTCACCAGAATGTGAAACTTGATAAGAAATGAAATGCTTCGAGGAAAGTAAAAATAATCCTTTAAGTCAGACTTAAATAAACGTTTGCCTAGTATACTTCAAAATGGAGCTAACTTCAAACTTGGGATTTAAAAACAATTGTTCAGAAAATCGGTGAATTTTCAAAAGAGTTCGATGAAATGATTTTTCCCGAACGTCATGAACTGAATCTATATATGTCGAACACATTTCAGCATGCAGCTGGTCATCCGATCTTACTACAGATGGAGTTAATACATGTGGTTGTGTAGAAACGTGGCAGTCGGACGCACCCGACTTCGGTATACTCGATACCAGTAGTAAAACAGATTAATAGAGAGCTGATTGCAATGGTCTGTGGATACGGCAGTGGTGTACGCTGCCTCAAAGACTGTCTGGTGCAGATGGGGATGCCAAAAAGCTATCTTCCTTCCAAATTCGGTGACTCAAATTTTTGCTGAAGATCTATGTATCATGTCAATAGCTATCCTCATACCGAATTTGGTGACTGTAGCTCAAAAATAGTAGAATATGGTAGAAATGGGGCTGGGGGCTGGTATGGGGGGGGCGTGGCGTCCAAAGTTTTGCTGCAGATCTATTTATGATGTTATTTACCAGTTACACGAGAGAGATACAGTCGTTAATAATTCGGATCGTTGACCAGAATGGAAACTTAGTAAATTTAAGAAAAGAGAGTGTGACACTTCGCTTACATTTGAGGCGACGACAATGATTATTTATAATAATAAAAACGTGAGCTATCCGCCATCAGCTAACACTTTGAGTTATACTACGGAAGGAGACAGGTCGACGAAAAAACTACTAGCACTCGAGAACAAATTATTTTTAAAATCATTGGGTCTAAAATTAAGAAAATAATGAATAGTGTATTGAATGTTCGAGAGATGGCATATTCGGATGAGAGTATAAATAAAAAAGATTACCATAATAATTCTCCCTATTTACAACCATTTATTTATTTATTTATTTATTTAATGTCGGCTATGAGCAGCTGACAAATCAAAATTAACTATAATTATAATATTAAAATAATATAGTATAAAATAAATAATTATAATATCTGAAATAAAGTTCAAAATTAAGATAAAAAATTTAAAAAGTTAACGTTAAAGCTCTGGGAAATTCCAAATAAATATAACTGGTCCAACATTTGTTGCGTGGATTGGGAAAAACCCAGAAAAACCCAATCAGACCAGTGGTAGATTAGTGATTAGTGGTTACGATTAGATAAGGCAGAAAAGATAGATCGTTTTAGTACTGGAGTCGAGGTCTCCAAAGAGACAAGAGAATAAAGTTTGTTATAGTCAGAACATAACACACGAAATGGTTCATGAATTAAATAGTTACTCGAGCAACGAGGGGTAAAAAGTTACGTGTGGATCTAATGGGAACATTTAATTTTATTCGACTTAGAAGAACTGATGAGTCGATTTCGCCATTAAGTAGATTAGTGACAAATACTACACCATGCATAATTCTACGGTTCAACAGGGAAGGAAGATTAATTAAAAGAAGTCTACTTGAATAGGGGGGTAGGTCTATTCCAGGAACCCAGTTAAAACATCTGAGCGCAAACAGAAGAAATTTCCTCTGCACAGACTCAATTCTATCCTGGTGAAGCCCGTATTGCGGGGACCACACACAAGATCCATACTCCAGGATGGGGCGTACCATTGATGTATATAGCGTTTTAGTGGTGTAGGGATCATCAAACTCTTTTGACCACCGCTTGATGAAGCCAAGTACATTTATGGCCTTATTGACCATCGACGATATGTGAGAATCAAATTTTAATTTGCTATCAAGAATGATGCCTAAATCTTTAATTTCAAAAACGCGGACAAGTGGTGAAGCATCAAGCACGTAGTGAGCAGTATGAGGGGAACCTCTACAAAAAGTCATGATTTTACATTTTGAACAATTTAAATTAAGTAAGTTATAACGGCACCAAGCCGACAGTGCACCCAAGTCCGACTGTAGTAAGTTACATAGAGAATCATCATTATAGGTGAAACATAGCTTTACATCATCAGCAAACATAAAAACACGAGAGTTAGTAATAACAGCAGGAAGATCGTTAATAAATAGATTAAATAGCAATGGTCCCATGTGACTCCCCTGAGGAACACCAGTGGTAACAAAAATAGATTTGGATACAGAAGATTTAAAAACTACTTTTTGTGTTCGGCCACACAAGTACTCAGAAAGCCACGACAGGAGTTTTGCTGGAAATCCAATAATATTTAATTTTTGAAGCAGCAAAGAATGACTAACAGAATCAAATGCCTTACTAAAATCTGTGTAAACGACGTCAGTTTGCATTTTGTCCTGAAACCCTTTGATAACTAGTGAGGTAAACTCAAGAAGGTTTGTGGTAGTAGATCTTCGCCTAACAAAACCGTGTTGATAAGGGGATAAAATTGAAGTACATAAGTGCTGCAATTGGGTGCAAATAATTTTTTCAAAGACTTTCGGAATGGCAGACAGCTTAGATATCCCCCTATAGTTTTTAACGTTGGACTTGGAAGAATTTTTATGGAGTGGAATAATAAAAGATTCCTTCCATATACCAGGAAACACAGCTGAGTCAACTGACAAGTTGAATAATTTGTGTAAGGGTTTACAAAGTGAGTCCGCACAATATCTAAGTATACAACCTGGCACTCCATCAGGACCAGGCAAGAAGCCGGGTTTGATAGTGTTGAGGTCGCCTAGCAGCGTACACTCAGTTATAACTGGGACATAAATGCAGTTTGACGCTTGAACTGGAAAAGGATAGGAATTAGTGCAACTATATGAACTTGATGTGTATACAGATTGAAAATACTCAGCAAAGAGATCGGCCACTGCCTGATCGGTATTTGCTTTTGTATTATCAAGGTAAACCGAGGAAGGCAAGCAAGAAGATTTACGTTTAGAGTTAACAAATTTAAAAAACTGTTTCGGATCGCGGGAAAAGTTTGATCTGCAACGATTGAGATAATTGTTATAACAAATAGTGTTTACAGAAATAAAATTTGACTTTGCAATTATATACAAGGATAAATCTAAAGTATTTCCAGATCTTTTAAATTTTTTATAGGATCTTGTTTTCACGTTTTTTAATTTTGATAGTTCCCTCGTAAGCCAAGGTGGTTTATTTTCACTTAAAGGAACAGTGATGGGAACACATATATCCAAATATGAATTCAAAGTCCTGTAAAAAATGGCAATGGCAGTTTCTATATCAGTACAAGAATAAAGTTGAGACCAATTAGTATGCTGAAGAAGGTCATTTAATTTAGTAAAGTTAGTTTTACGAAAACATCGTGTCTTTAAACAATTGTTAGATGTTGAGCTAAGGTTAAAAAGTTCAAATGAAAGTTCTAAAGTTGGATGGTAGGTATCTTCGGGAAGCACTAAAGGGTGTACTCTACCAACATTACTACAATCAGAGTCAGAAACAAATATTAAATCTAGCATTTTATTACTACTGTTATGCACCCTGTTAACTTGTGATAGGCCTAACTCTAAAAGGCCATCGATAAAATCATCAGAAGTAGCCGGTAATTGCGCCGAAGATGTGTCATTCCCCGACCATAACACATGTGGCAAATTAAAATCGCCAACCACTATAAGTTGATCCATATCCGTCAACAACGACGACACAAGCTGCAGGGCATTCAAATGGGATTTGTAAATGTTAATATCAGAATTGGGAGGAATATATGAACAAGTAATATAAAGAGAGCGGCCGCTAAATAATATTTTAACACATATGAACTCAATATCCGGATGATCATGAGATTGAATCTGTTCAGAGGAAATACAGGAATCAACAGCAATGAGAACACCGCCCCCCTTGCGGGAGGTGCGATCGCACCTGTAAAGGTTATACTTCATAGGCAAAACGGAATAATCAGATATATCAGGTTTTAACCAGGTTTCTGTCAGTGCTACTATCTGAGAATCAAAGGATAAGCTGTTTACATATAGTTTAGAAAGTTTAGTGTTAAGGCCTCGAACATTTTGATAGGCCAAGCTAACTACTTTTGTTAGTTTTTTGCCGCCGAAGTTGAGGCAACTGGGTGGCTAACAGTTGGTGCACTACTGAACCTACTATCGTTATTATTAATTTTATGCCTATTCACATACTCCTTTACAATGAGCTGCGGTGGCCAAAACTTTCCAGAACAAATTGTCGAGAAAAGTTCGGGCGGAACACTCAATTTGAAAGAAGATATGGTTCTGGCTTGTTTAAACTTGAACTTTTCAACAGTTATAAATGGAGAGTCTATTTTACTTTTAATGTAGGCACTAACATCATCCAACGAAGTGTCGGATGCTAGCCTAGACACGAAAATAAATTTTTTCAAAGGCACAACAACAAGAGGCTTGTGAGCCCCCGGTGTACCTTCAGTAGGCTTAATAGGCACACAAGCTGTTGGAAGAGAAAGATTGGGTGTTAAAATCGGGGAAGGGTTATGGTTTGGATTTCTTGCCGGCGAATTAAAATGCATTAACGGGCTAGCAATTGAACCCGTTGGGGGATTAGCGATAGGTACCAAAAGGGGAGTGGTGACCAAGACCGGAGGAACAGTGAGCGGATTAGGCCCTGAAGTCTTTTTACGCTTCGGCGAATTACTCAACAACTTGCCTTTTTTGAAGCTTGACTGCAACTCTTTAAAGGAAGTATGCAGGTTATTAAATGCAGTATGCATTGTATTAAAACCTGCATGTGTCTGTCTCATAAATTGAGTAGACTCCTTTTCAACCTCGTTACAGGACTGACAAAACCATTTAAGGCCAATATCTGCAAGTAAACAGTCCCGTATTTTGGCCGTAAAGCCGACACACTTCATGTGTATAACATTGTCACACAATCGGCACAGAATAAAGTCTTGGTTGGATGATCCAACCAATTTGCAGTTGTTGCTGCAACAAAGTAGCATATTGATTTTAAGTTGAATAAATAAAAATAATAGTAAAAAGAAAAAAAGTAATATGCTTTATCAAAAAGATGTAGGGTTCACGAAAGTAAGTGTGAAGGCGTTGATGCAATGAGCACGATCAAACGGTAAAAAGCAAGAGAGCGAGAGAGCTTGAGTGCGTTGGCAGATACAACTACAAGTACTTCGGATAAGAGCGGACGTTAGCGTGAGAGGACTGATGCTGGAGTGCAAGAGCAAGAAAAAAAGACAAGCTGTTTGTTGTTATTGGATGAAAGAAAACACAGAACAAGCACAGAATAAGCAAATGCAAATATACGTATGTATGTACATATGTTTTTTTAAAGCAAATGCAGCGTTGGTTCTGCTGCGACTTCAAATGTAATTTAAGTCCGCAACTATTATTAAGCACACGTAAATATATACAACGTATATTTGCGATCACTGCTAGAATCGTTTACCAAATAAAACCAAGTAACACTAAGTGCACAAACACAAGAAAACAATAACTTATTGAGAGCGCTCAAAAACACAACCGACACCAACGAAAGACGAAAGCATTTAAAAGCAATGATGAAGTTAAAATTACTATTCAGTATCAGGACTTATATGTTTTACCTTGTGAGAGTTTTATTAATGTTGAGGGCACAATTTGTTTGGCGGATAACACGGTTGCTGTAGACGGGAAACTTAAAAACAATTGTATGAGTTATTTATTTGACGAGGTTCTATATGAGTTTAATGGAATTGAAATTGATCGTACTCGATTTGTTGGTATTTCAACAACCTTAAAAAACTATGCTTCCTTTAACAAAACGGAAAGTCACATGTTAAAGAATTCTGGCTGGCTCAATGGAGATGATAGACAGCTGACAAACAGAAATTCTAATTTTTCTACTCCGGTCAAATACTTCATTTGATTTGCTGAGAACTATAACAAGATCTAATTAAATTGTAAACATGAATATAGAGCTTAAAGAGAAAGCACCGATGGTTGTTGTGGACTTGCCACATCAGAATGAAACAGTTAAAACGGGGCCATACGATGTGAGAGTTTCGATCGATCTAGAAAGTGTTAGTGTTAAAAATACTAAGGTATATTGTCTGCTTATGCATGATCGATTAGCAGAGTATTCGCCTTTACCTGGATTAGTTCAACGCATAGTTTAAAACAATTTAATCAATCAAATTTATAAATTAATATACTATGTATACCCTCTAAAAAAAAACAAGTAGAAACGTTGCAGTCGGACGCACCCGACTGCGGTATACTCGATACGAGTAGTAAAACAGATTAAAAGAGAGCTGATTGCAATGGTGTGTGGATACGGCAGGGGTGTAGGCTGCCTCAAAGATTTTGTGGTGCAGATGGGGATGCCAAAAATCTATCTTCCTCCCAAATTTGGTGACTCTAGCTCAAAAATAGTAAAATTTGTGGGAAGGGGGGCTGTGGTTGGTAAGGGGGGGCGTGGCATCCAATCTTTTGCTGTAGATCTATTTATGATGTCAATTGCTATCCTCAAACAGAATTTGGTGACTCCAGCTCAAAGTTAGTAGCATATGGTAGAAGGGGGGCTAGGTGCTGGGGGCTGGTATGGGGGGGCGTGGCGTCCAAAGTTTTGCTGCAGATCTGATTGTGATGTTAATTGCTATCCTCATACCGAATTTGGTGACTCTAGCTCAAAGTTAGTAGAATATGGTGGAATGGTGGCTGGGGGCTGGTATGGGGGGCGTAGCAACCAAAGTTTTGCTGCAGTTCTATTTATGATGTTAATTGCTATCCTCATACCAAATTTGGTGACTCTAGCTCAAAGTTAGTAGAATATGGTGGAAGGGGGGCTTGGGGGCGGTATGGGTGGGGGCGCCATCCAAAATTTTTGGGTTTCTCCACTTCCAATCTTGGCACCAAATTTGGCGGCTCTAGCTCAAAAGCTGTGGAAAATGTAGACACTTTTGATTTCAAAATGCAAGGGGCAGTTTTTTGGGGATCGTTAACAGCTATCTTCCTACCAAATTTGGTGACTCTAGCTTTAACTCTTTGGAAAATACACGCATTCCCGTTTTTAGTGAAGCATTGGGGCGGTTGAGGGCGGATAGGGCAGTATAGCTGGGCGTGGCATCCAAAGTTTTTATGAATTTAATTGGGGATCGTCAACACCTATCTTGGAACCAAATTTGATGGCTCTAGCTCAAAAACTGTAGAAGATATGGGCATTCTTGGGTTTAAACTGCGGGGGGTCTGGGGGCGGTATGGGTGGGCGTGGCTCCACAATTTTTGATGCAGTTTTTTGGGGGTTGGTAGTAGCTATTTTCTCCCCAAATTTGGTAGTTCTAGCTGTAAGGGCTTGCGAAATAGCTGCATCTATCGATTTTGCGTTATCGAGTTTATCGATTTGCCAGCCCCCTAGTTATCGTAGAGCTCCAATCTTGACACTTTAATTTACTATGTCATAGATAAAGAGATTTGCAAAGTTTGAAGTTTCTAACTTGAAGGGTGTGGAAAAAAGTAGCGAACATACGGACGGACAGACACCATGACGGACATTGCACAAACCCAATATACTCTTTACCTTCGGTATCGAGTATAAAAAATAAAATCATGATGAAATTTATAAGAAAAATTATTTTTTATTTTGTTCAAGTATACTAGTATAAACATTTTCATTTTCAGACACCTCAAACTGATTGTTTTTATAGATTAGAAATAATTTTAATAAATTATTTAGTGCACATTGATTTACTATTTTCTTATGTACTCTCCAATTTTTGAAGAAATTTGGAAATCTCGCTAAGCTCTTTGCATGTTATAAATCTATTATTTTGGTGTGTACAAATTTTCTTAAGAACTCTTTTTTAACTCTTCCTCTTACTATAATAGTTGTGTATCTATTTAATGGCTTTAGATTCTAAAGTTTAGAATATCACCAAGACTTAGATAAGAGATATCACCTTCAGACCAATCTAGTCCGTCAACATACTGTTTGATTATTTTTAAGGTTTTTCTAGTTACTTCATCCAACTCACTTAAATGGTAGGGTGGTTTAAAGTGGAAAAAATTGGGTGTGACGGACCCTGCTTTCATAAATGCCAACTGTTTGAGTAACACCTGCCTGAGAAACCAAGCTAAAATCAATACCTTATATGTCATGGATGATCTAATTTAATGTTTAGTTTACAAAAGCAGTTAAGACAGGATGGATACGCTTTAATTGAAAAAAAAAAAACAAAAATACAAGGAAATATCAAGATCATGAAATAATTTTTGGATTTGAGTATTTTGTTAGTCTTGAGCTTAATCTAAAATGTGGGTTCTCTACTAGAGTTTACTATTGTTTGGATGCAGCAACATAAACATAAATTAATGGGGCAATAAATTGGTGTAGAGCCGGCAATTCCCTACTACTCAGGACTTATATGTTTTACCTTGTGAGTGTTTTATTGATGTTGAGGGCACAATTTGCTTGGCGGCTACACGGTTGCTGTAGAGGGAAAACTTAAAAACAATTGGTTGAGTTATTTATTTGACGAGGTTCGATATGAGTTAAATCTAATTGAAATTGATCGTACTTGATTTGTCGGTATTTCAACAACCTTAAAAAACTATCCTTCCTTAAACAAAACGGAAAGTCACATGTTAGAGAACTCTGGCTGGTTCAATGGAAATGATAGACAGCTGACAAACGGATATTTTAATTTTTCTATCCCTCTTAAATACTTACTTGGATTTGCTGAAGATTATAGCAAGGTTTTACTAAATTGCAAACATGAATTAATAATACTGATGACTAAGAATATGGAAGATGTATATTATAGTAAAATTGCAACTAAGGAGCATAAATTAAATATTTCTAACATTACATGGAAAATACCTCATGTTACTCTAAGTGATGAGAAGAAATTGCAAATGTATAGTCTAACTAAGAGTGGAGACTCACTACCACTTGCATTCCGCAGTTGGGATTGTTATCTGAATCCAACATTATCAGAAGGTACCCAACATGTTTGGAATGTTAAGCTGGCAGCTAATAGAGAACGCCCTTGATTTGCAATAATAGCTTTTGTAGTGGATAATAAACTAACACATAATAATTTGAGGAACTTAAAAGTGTATCTAAACTCAGAGAACTTTCCGTACGATGACATGAATATAAATTTTAAGCGAGAACGATATGCAAGTTTGTATGACATGTATACAGGATTTCAAGCAAGCTACTATATGAAGGAATCTGAACCATTACTAACACCCATAGAGTTTAAAGAGAAAGCACCGATGGTTGTTGTGGACTTGTCACATCAGAATGAAACAGTTAAAACGGGGCCAATCGATGTGAGAGTTTCGATCGATCTAGAAAGTGTTAGTGTTAAAAATACTAAGGTATATTGTCTGCTTATGCATGATCGAAGAGCAGAGTATTCGCCTTTAAATTGGTTTTAACTTAACGCATCGTTTAAACCAATTTAATTCAATCACATTTATAAATTAAAATATTATGTACACCCTCTAAAAAATATTAAAATAAATAAAATCATGATAAAATTTATAAGAAAAATTATTTTTTATTTTGTTCAAGTATACTAGTATAAACATTTTTATTTTCAGACACCTCAAAATGATTGTTTTCTAGGATTAGAAATAATTTAAATAAATTATTTAGTGCACATTGATTAACTATTTTCTTATGTACTCTGCAATTTGTAAAGAAATTTGGGAATCTCACTAAACTCTTTTCAAGATATAAATCTATTGTTTGGTGTGTACAAATTTACTTAAGAACTCTTTTTTAACTCTTGCTCTTACTATAACAGTTGTGTATCTATTTAATGGTTTTAGAATATCACCAAGACTTAGATAAGAGATATCACCTTCAGACCAATCTAGTCCGTCAACATACTGTTTGGTTATTTTTAAGGTTTTTCTAGTTACTTCATTCAACTCCCTTATATGGTAGGGTGGTTTAAAGTGGAAAAAATTGGGTATGACGGACCCAGCTTGCATAAATGCTAACTCTTTGATAAACATCTGCCGTTCGTTTCCAAAAACATATTGAAAGTCAACTGGAATACAAGAGTTTCTGTCTAGAATGACCATTTTGCTTCTAATGTTAATAATGTACTGAGAAGCCAAGCGAAAATTAATACCTTAAATAACATGGATGACCTAATTTAATGGTTAGTTTGAAAGAACAGTTAAGACAGGATGAATACGCTTCACTTGAAAAAAAACAAAAATTCAAGGAAATATAAAGATCATGAAATAATTTTTGGATTTGAGTATTTTGTTAGTCTATAGCTTAAACTAAAATGTGGGTATTCTACGAGTAGAGAGTTTACACCTATTGTTTGGATGCAGCAACATAAACATAACTTCATTGGATTGCGAAAAAAGGAATGAATTCAACTATTAACGTATAAGGAGTACATCCAAATGAAACTTGAGCACTTTGACTTCTTGATGACAGATACAATAATTGAACATCTAATGCTAGAGACTGTTAAGTGCTATTTTAAGAGCGGAACGAATACTTTTACTTAATCAGTATGGTAATAGAATTGAATTTGAAAGCGATTCATAGAGATCGCTTAGATTAGGAATTTTTCTAACAACATTTTTGTGTTGGAACACGTTGTTGAAAAATCAAATAATTAATATATATTATAATTACATTATTCCAAAGTGATCAGAGATGTGTAAATGTAGTATACAACTTGCAGATTTAGATGCAACTAATGATTATGAGTCGGAAATTGATCTTACTTGCCTATTGTTTGAAATTTCAAAAAAGATGGGGAAAGAAATAAAAGGAGACGTTAATACTTTTAGAACACAATTTCACCAGAATGTGAAACTTGATAAGAAATGAAATGCTTCGAGGAAAGTAAAAATAATCCTTTAAGTCAGACTTAAATAAACGTTTGCCTAGTATACTTCAAAATGGAGCTAACTTCAAACTTGGGATTTAAAAACAATTGTTAAGAAAATCGGTGAATTTTCAAAAGAGTTCGATGAAATGATTTTTCCCGAACGTCATGAACGGAATCTAAATATGTCGAACACATTTCAGCATGCAGCTGGTCATCCGATCTTACTACAGATGGAGTTAATACATGTGGTTGTGTAGAAAAGTGGCAGTCGGACGCACCCGACTTCGGTATACTCGATACCAGTAGTAAAACAGATTAAAAGAGAGCTGATTGCAATGGTCTGTGGATACGGCAGTGGTGATGCCTCAAAGACTGTCTGGTGCAGATGGGGATGCCAAAAAGCTATCTTCCTTCCAAATTTGGTGACTAAAATTTTTGCTGAAGATCTATGTATCATGTCAATAGCTATCCTCATACCGAATTTGGTGACTGTAGCTCAAAAATAGTAGAATATGGTAGAAATGGGGCTGGGGGCTGGTATGGGGGGCGTGGCGTCCAAAGTTTTGCTGCAGATCTATTTATGATGTTAATTGCTATCCTCATACCAAATTTGGTGACTCTAGCTCAAAGTTAGTAGAATATGGTGGAAGGGGGGCTGGGGGCGGTATGGGTGGGGGCGGTATGGGTGGGGGCGCCATCCAAAATTTTTGGGTTTCTTCACTTCCAATCTTGGCACCAAATTTGGCGGCTCTAGCTCAAAAGCTGTGGAAAATGTAGACACTTTTGATTTCAAAATGCAAGGGGCTAGGGAACGGGGGGGCGTGGCTCCAAATTTTTGATGCAGTTTTTTGGGGATCTTTAACAGCTATCTTCCTACCAAATTTGGTGACTCTAGCTTTAACTCTTTGGAAAATACACGCATTCCCGTTTTTAGTGAAGCATTGGGGCGGTTTGGGGCAGCTTGGGCAGTATGGATTGGCGTGGTATCCAAAGTCATTATGCATTTTTGGAGGTTGTAATCACCTATCTTGGCACAAAATTTGGTGGTTCTAGCTTAAAAACTGTAATAGATATAAGCATTTCTGTTTTTAAGCTGCGAGGGGGCTGGGGGCAGAATGGGTAGTTGTGGCCCCAAAACTTTGATGCAGTTTTTGGGGGGTCGTTTCCAGTTATCTACCTACCAAATTTTGAGACTTTAGCTCAAACACTTTCGAAGATACACGCACTACCGTTTTTAGCGAAGCGTTGGGGTGGTTGAGGGCGGATAGGGCAGTATAGCTGGGCGTGGCATCCAAAAAAAAATGAATTTGATTGGGGATCGTCAACACCTATCTTGGAACCAAATTTGATGGCTCTAGCTCAAAAACTGTAGAAGATATGGGCATTCTTGGGGTTAAACTGCGGGGGGTCTGGGGGCGGTATGGGTGCGCGTGGCTCAAAAATTTTTGATGCAGTTTTTTGGGGGTTGGTAGTAGCTATTTTCTCCCCAAATTTGGTAGTTCTAGCTGTAAGGGCTTGCGAAATAGCTGCATCTATCGATTTTGCGTTATCGAGTTTATCGATTTGCCAGCCCCCTAGTTATCGTAGAGCTCCAATCTTGACACTTTAATTTACTTTGCCATAGATAAAGAGATTTGCAAAGTTTGAAGTTTCTAACTTGAAGGGTGTGGAAAAAAGTTGCGAACATACGGACGGAAAGACGGACAGACACCATGACGGACATTGCCGAACCCAATATACTCTTTACCTTCGGTATCGAGCATAAAAAATAAAATCATGATGAAATTTATAAGAAAAATTATTTTTTATTTTGTTCAAGTATACTAGTATAAACATTTTCATTTTCAGACACCTCAAACTGATTGTTTTTATAGATTAGAAATAATTTTAATAAATTATTTAGTGCACATTGATTTACTATTTTCTTATGTACTCTCCAATTTTTGAAGAAATTTGGAAATCTCGCTAAGCTCTTTGCATGTTATAAATCTATTATTTTGGTGTGTACAAATTTTCTTAAGAACTCTTTTTTAACTCTTCCTCTTACTATAATAGTTGTGTATCTATTTAAGAGATATCACCTTCAGACCAATCTAGTCCGTCAACATACTGTTTGATTATTTTTAAGGTTTTTCTAGTTACTTCATCCAACTCACTTAAATGGTAGGGTGGTTTAAAGTGGAAAAAATTGGGTGTGACGGACCCTGCTTTCATAAATGCCAACTGTTTGAGTAACACCTGCCTGAGAAACCAAGCTAAAATCAATACCTTATATGTCATGGATGATCTAATTTAATGTTTAGTTTACAAAAGCAGTTAAGACAGGATGGATACGCTTTAATTGAAAAAAAAAAAACAAAAATACAAGGAAATATCAAGATCATGAAATAATTTTTGGATTTGAGTATTTTGTTAGTCTTGAGCTTAATCTAAAATGTGGGTTCTCTACTAGAGTTTACTATTGTTTGGATGCAGCAACATAAACATAAATTAATGGGGCAATAAATTGGTGTAGAGCCGGCAATTCCCTACTACTCAGGACTTATATGTTTTACCTTGTGAGAGTTTTATTGATGTTGAGGGCACAATTTGCTTGGCGGCTAACACGGTTGCTGTAGAGGGAAAACTTAAAAACAATTGGTTGAGTTATTTATTTGACGAGGTTCTATATGAGTTTAATGGAATTGAAATTGATCGTACTCGATTTGTTGGTATTTCAACAACCTTAAAAAACTATGCTTCCTTAAACAAAACGGAAAGTCACATGTTAAAGAATTCTGGCTGGCTCAACGGAGATGATAGACAGCTGACAAACAGAAATTCTAATTTTTCTACTCCTGTCAAATACTTCATTTGATTTGCTGAAGATTATAGCAAGGTTTTACTAAATTGCAAACATGAATTAATAATACTGATGACTAAGAATATGGAAGATGTATATTATAGTAAAATTGCAACTAAGGAGCATAAATTAAATATTTCTAACATTACATGGAAAATACCTCATGTTACTCTAAGTGATGAGAAGAAATTGCAAATGTATAGTCTAACTAAGAGTGGAGACTCACTACCACTTGCATTCCGCAGTTGGGATTGTTATCTGAATCCAACATTATCAGAAGGTACCCAACATGTTTGGAATGTTAAGCTGGCAGCTAATAGAGAACGCCCTCGATTTGCAATAATAGCTTTTGTAGTGGATAATAAACTAACACATAATAATTTGAGGAACTTAAAAGTGTATCTAAACTCAGAGAACTTTCCGTACGATGACATGAATATAAATTTTAAGCGAGAACGATATGCAAGTTTGTATGACATGTATACAGGATTTCAAGCAAGCTACTATATGAAGGAATCTGAACCATTACTAACACCCATAGAGTTTAAAGAGAAAGCACCGATGGTTGTTGTGGACTTGTCACATCAGAATGAAACAGTTAAAACGGGGCCAATCGATGTGAGAGTTTCGATCGATCTAGAAAGTGTTAGAGTTAAAAAACCAATTTAATTCAATCACATTTATAAATTAAAATATTATGTACACCCTCTAAAAAATATTAAAATAAATAAAATCATGATAAAATTTATAAGAAAAATTATTTTTTATTTTGTTCAAGTATACTAGTATAAACATTTTTATTTTCAGACACCTCAAAATGATTGTTTTCTAGGATTAGAAATAATTTAAATAAATTATTTAGTGCACATTGATTAACTATTTTCTTATGTACTCTGCAATTTGTAAAGAAATTTGGGAATCTCACTAAACTCTTTTCAAGATATAAATCTATTATTTTGGTGTGTACAAATTTACTTAAGAACTCTTTTTTAACTCTTGCTCTTACTATAACAGTTGTGTATCTATTTAATGGTTTTAGAATATCACCAAGACTTAGATAAGAGATATCACCTTCAGACCAATCTAGTCCGTCAACATACTGTTTGGTTATTTTTAAGGTTTTTCTAGTTACTTCATTCAACTCCCTTATATGGTAGGGTGGTTTAAAGTGGAAAAAATTGGGTATGACGGACCCAGCTTGCATAAATGCTAACTCTTTGATAAACATCTGCCGTTCGTTTCCAAAAACATATTGAAAGTCAACTGGAATACAAGAGTTTCTGTCTAGAATGACCATTTTGCTTCTAATGTTAATAATGTACTGAGAAGCCAAGCGAAAATTAATACCTTAAATAACATGGATGACCTAATTTAATGGTTAGTTTGAAAGAACAGTTAAGACAGGATGAATACGCTTCACTTGAAAAAAAAACAAAAATTCAAGGAAATATAAAGATCATGAAATAATTTTTGGATTTGAGTATTTTGTTAGTCTAGAGCTTAAACTAAAATGTGGGTATTCTACGAGTAGAGAGTTTACACCTATTGTTTGGATGCAGCAACATAAACATAACTTCATTGGATTGCGAAAAGAGGAATGAATTCAACTATTAACGTATACATCCAAATGAAACTTGAGCACTTTGACTTCTTGATGACAGATACAATAATTGAACATCTAATGCTAGAGACTGTTAAGTGCTATTTTAAGAGCGGAACGAATACTTTTACTTAATCAGTATGGTAATAGAATTGAATTTGAAAGCGATTCATAGAGATCGCTTAGATTAGGAATTTTTCTAACAACATTTTTGTGTTGGAACACGTTGTTGAAAAATCAAATAATTAATATATATTATAATTACATTATTCCAAAGTGATCAGAGATGTGTAAATGTAGTATACAACTTGCAGATTTAGATGCAACTAATGATTATGAGTCGGAAATTGATCTTACTTGCCTATTGTTTGAAATTTCAAAAAAGATGGGGAAAGAAATAAAAGGAGACGTTAATACTTTTAGAACACAATTTCACCAGAATGTGAAACTTGATAAGAAATGAAATGCTTCGAGGAAAGTAAAAATAATCCTTTAAGTCAGACTTAAATAAACGTTTGCCTAGTATACTTCAAAATGGAGCTAACTTCAAACTTGGGA
Source organism: Scaptomyza polygonia (assembly GCA_035044585.1). Taxonomy (NCBI): domain Eukaryota; kingdom Metazoa; phylum Arthropoda; class Insecta; order Diptera; family Drosophilidae; genus Scaptomyza; species Scaptomyza polygonia. The sequence goes on along the minus strand of JAWNNU010000205.1, from coordinate 9,823 downwards.
TTTAAAAACAATTGTTAAGAAAATCGGTGAATTTTCAAAAGAGTTCGATGAAATGATTTTTCCCGAACGTCATGAACGGAATCTAAATATGTCGAACACATTTCAGCATGCAGCTGGTCATCCGATCTTACTACAGATGGAGTTAATACATGTGGTTGTGTAGAAAAGTGGCAGTCGGACGCACCCGACTTCGGTATACTCGATACCAGTAGTAAAACAGATTAAAAGAGAGCTGATTGCAATGGTCTGTGGATACGGCAGTGGTGATGCCTCAAAGACTGTCTGGTGCAGATGGGGATGCCAAAAAGCTATCTTCCTTCCAAATTTGGTGACTAAAATTTTTGCTGAAGATCTATGTATCATGTCAATAGCTATCCTCATACCGAATTTGGTGACTGTAGCTCAAAAATAGTAGAATATGGTAGAAATGGGGCTGGGGGCTGGTATGGGGGGCGTGGCGTCCAAAGTTTTGCTGCAGATCTATTTATGATGTTAATTGCTATCCTCATACCAAATTTGGTGACTCTAGCTCAAAGTTAGTAGAATATGTAGAATATGGTGGAAGGGGGGCTGGGGGCGGTATGGGTGGGGGCGCCATCCAAAATTTTTGGGTTTCTTCACTTCCAATCTTGGCACCAAATTTGGCGGCTCTAGCTCAAAAGCTGTGGAAAATGTAGACACTTTTGATTTCAAAATGCAAGGGGCTAGGGAACGGGGGGGCGTGGCTCCAAATTTGATGCAGTTTTTTGGGGATCTTTAACAGCTATCTTCCTACCAAATTTGGTGACTCTAGCTTTAACTCTTTGGAAAATACACGCATTCCCGTTTTTAGTGAAGCATTGGGGCGGTTTGGGGCAGCTTGGGCAGTATGGATTGGCGTGGTATCCAAAGTCATTATGCATTTTTGGAGGTTGTAATCACCTATCTTGGCACAAAATTTGGTGGTTCTAGCTTAAAAACTGTAATAGATATAAGCATTTCTGTTTTTAAGCTGCGAGGGGGCTGGGGGCAGAATGGGTAGTTGTGGCCCCAAAACTTTGATGCAGTTTTTGGGGGGTCGTTTCCAGTTATCTACCTACCAAATTTTGAGACTTTAGCTCAAACACTTTCGAAGATACACGCACTACCGTTTTTAGCGAAGCGTTGGGGTGGTTGAGGGCGGATAGGGCAGTATAGCTGGGCGTGGCATCCAAAAAAAAATGAATTTGATTGGGGATCGTCAACACCTATCTTGGAACCAAATTTGATGGCTCTAGCTCAAAAACTGTAGAAGATATGGGCATTCTTGGGGTTAAACTGCGGGGGGTCTGGGGGCGGTATGGGTGCGCGTGGCTCAAAAATTTTTGATGCAGTTTTTTGGGGGTTGGTAGTAGCTATTTTCTCCCCAAATTTGGTAGTTCTAGCTGTAAGGGCTTGCGAAATAGCTGCATCTATCGATTTTGCGTTATCGAGTTTATCGATTTGCCAGCCCCCTAGTTATCGTAGAGCTCCAATCTTGACACTTTAATTTACTTTGCCATAGATAAAGAGATTTGCAAAGTTTGAAGTTTCTAACTTGAAGGGTGTGGAAAAAAGTTGCGAACATACGGACGGAAAGACGGACAGACACCATGACGGACATTGCCGAACCCAATATACTCTTTACCTTCGGTATCGAGCATAAAAAATAAAATCATGATGAAATTTATAAGAAAAATTATTTTTTATTTTGTTCAAGTATACTAGTATAAACATTTTCATTTTCAGACACCTCAAACTGATTGTTTTTATAGATTAGAAATAATTTTAATAAATTATTTAGTGCACATTGATTTACTATTTTCTTATGTACTCTCCAATTTTTGAAGAAATTTGGAAATCTCGCTAAGCTCTTTGCATGTTATAAATCTATTATTTTGGTGTGTACAAATTTTCTTAAGAACTCTTTTTTAACTCTTCCTCTTACTATAATAGTTGTGTATCTATTTAAGAGATATCACCTTCAGACCAATCTAGTCCGTCAACATACTGTTTGATTATTTTTAAGGTTTTTCTAGTTACTTCATCCAACTCACTTAAATGGTAGGGTGGTTTAAAGTGGAAAAAATTGGGTGTGACGGACCCTGCTTTCATAAATGCCAACTGTTTGAGTAACACCTGCCTGAGAAACCAAGCTAAAATCAATACCTTATATGTCATGGATGATCTAATTTAATGTTTAGTTTACAAAAGCAGTTAAGACAGGATGGATACGCTTTAATTGAAAAAAAAAAAACAAAAATACAAGGAAATATCAAGATCATGAAATAATTTTTGGATTTGAGTATTTTGTTAGTCTTGAGCTTAATCTAAAATGTGGGTTCTCTACTAGAGTTTACTATTGTTTGGATGCAGCAACATAAACATAAATTAATGGGGCAATAAATTGGTGTAGAGCCGGCAATTCCCTACTACTCAGGACTTATATGTTTTACCTTGTGAGAGTTTTATTGATGTTGAGGGCACAATTTGCTTGGCGGCTAACACGGTTGCTGTAGAGGGAAAACTTAAAAACAATTGGTTGAGTTATTTATTTGACGAGGTTCTATATGAGTTTAATGGAATTGAAATTGATCGTACTCGATTTGTTGGTATTTCAACAACCTTAAAAAACTATGCTTCCTTAAACAAAACGGAAAGTCACATGTTAAAGAACTCTGGCTGGCTCAACGGAGATGATAGACAGCTGACAAACAGAAATTCTAATTTTTCTACTCCTGTCAAATACTTCATTTGATTTGCTGAGGACTATAACAAGATCTAATTAAATTGTAAACATGAATATAGAGCTTAAAGAGAAAGCACCGATGGTTGTTGTGGACTTGCCACATCAGAATAAAACAGTTAAAACGGGGCCATACGATGTGAGAGTTTCGATCGATCTAGAAAGTGTTAGTGTTAAAAATACTAAGGTATATTGTCTGCTTATGCATGATCGATTAGCAGAGTATTCGCCTTTACCTGGATTAGTTCAACGCATAGTTTAAAACAATTTAATCAATCAAATTTATAAATTAATATACTATGTATACCCTCTAAAAAAAAACAAGTAGAAACGTTGCAGTCGGACGCACCCGACTGCGGTATACTCGATACCAGTAGTAAAACAGATTAAAAGAGAGCTGATTGCAATGGTGTGTGGATACGGCAGGGGTGTAGGCTGCCTCAAAGATTGTCTGGTGCAGATGGGGATGCCAAAAATCTATCTTCCTCCCAAATTTGGTGACTCTAGCTCAAAAATAGTAAAATTTGTGGGAAGGGGGGCTGTGGTTGGTAAGGGGGGGCGTGGCATCCAATCTTTTGCTGTAGATCTATTTATGATGTCAATTGCTATCCTCAAACAGAATTTGGTGACTCTAGCTCAAAGTTAGTAGAATATGGTAGAAGGGGGGCTAGGTGCTGGGGGCTGGTATGGGGGGGCGTGGCGTCCAAAGTTTTGCTGCAGATCTGATTGTGATGTTAATTGCTATCCTCATACCGAATTTGGTGACTCTAGCTCAAAGTTAGTAGAATATGTAGAATATGGTGGAAGGGGGGCTGGGGGCGGTATGGGTGGGGGCGCCATCCAAAATTTTTGGGTTTCTTCACTTCCAATCTTGGCACCAAATTTGGCGGCTCTAGCTCAAAAGCTGTGAAAAATGTAGACACTTTTGATTTCAAAATGCAAGGGGCTAGGGAACGGGGGGGCGTGGCTCCAAATTTTTGATGCAGTTTTTTGGGGATCGTTAACAGCTATCTTCCTACCAATTTGGTGACTAGCTTTATGGCTTTGGAAAATACACGCATTCCCGTATTTAGTGAAGCATTGAAGATAGACCCATATGGGCATTTTTATTGTTAAACTGCGGGAGGGCTGGGGGCGTGGCTCAAAAAATTTTGATGAAGTTTTTTGGGGATTTTTAGTAGTTATTTTCTCCCCAAATTTGAAGTTCGAGCTGTAAGGGTTTGCGAAATATCGATAATTTATCGATGTGGCAGGCTCCTAGTTATCTTAGAACTCTAATACTATGCCATAGATAAAGAGATTTGCAAAGTTTGAAGTCTCTAACTTGAAGGGTGTGGAAAAAAGTTGGTAACATACGGACGGACAGACGGACGGACGGACAGACACCATGACGGACATTGCACAAACCCAATATAATCTTTACCTTCGGTATCGAGTATAAAAAAAAATAAATAAATAAAATAAATTCTATATTACAACTGTAACAAAAAAGTACCTCTTTTATTGATTTTGAAGTCAATGCGTATATAAGATTTTCTTTGCAATCGACTAATAATTAAAACAGATAAAAGTTGAGTACATGTAAGAAAGAGATGGCGCTAAAAGTATAAATGTTATGCCTACAGGATTGGTTGAGAGCTTTCATCTTATGGATAAAGGGAACTAGTCAATAAGCACCCAACCTGCTTTTCATAGACGCTCGTGTACAGAATAACATGATTGGACGTGTCTTATTATACTAACATACGGAGGATCACTATCCCCCTCTAACACTTTCCCCCTCTAACACTTTCTCTCTTTAACACTTTCTCCCTCTAACACTTTCGCCCTCTAACAATTTCAAAACTTTATCTAGAACTATCAATACTCTTGTTATAAATCTATCTATTGACCTTGCTGCTGCTGCTGCAAAATAAAATTTTCCATGCTTTGCTCACTGACTCTTACGATCATCATCACGTTGTTTATGGCTTGCTTGGGGGTGTGCAAAACAACGCACATCAAACAGGCACTCACTAGACTCTATCCTTGTATTCTTTGTTCACTGATTCTTACTATCATAAAAATTAGTTTTTTTGTTAACGCATGTTAAACTGGTACACAATTGTCTCTAAAAATTCTTAGTAAAATAGCCAAAACAGATCCTTTGAGCCCTTATTCTCACAAATCCTGGTGTACTTGTTGCTGCTATTGTTAATAACAATGCGAGATAGGAATGTATTCTCCTTTGACTATGATGCACTAACCAACCTTGACTGTGTTTTAAATTTCAACTCATAAATTTATTAATCCTTTGTTCTCCACCCTCCTTTGACTTTGATGCATTTACAAGTGTCCACGCTTGATCTGAAATTATCAATCCTTTGTTCTCCACCCCTGGTATTATTAAAAAGGGTCACGATTATGGAAATATTTTTTATAAGGGTCAAAAAGTCAGCGGGGGTAATAAAACTGTCAAAATTAATGGGGCAATAAATTGGTGTAGAAATTTGATGGCTTAGCGCATAATCTGTGGAAGGCGTTTTTAATTTCAAAATGTAGGGTGCTTTGGAACGGGAGGAAGGTGGCTCCAAAACTTTGAAAAACTTGGTGATTCTTGCTCAAAAACTAAGGAAGATACACGCATTACGGTTTCAGCGAAGCGTTAGGGCGGTTTGGGGCGGCTAAGACAGTATGGATGGGCGTGGCATTTTTGAACTTGGTTGGTGTCGTCAACACCTATCTTGGCACAAATTTGGTGGCTCTAGCTCAAAAACTGTAGAAGATATAGCCGTTTCTAATTTTAATCTGCGAGGTGGGTTGGCGGAATGATAAGGCTTGGCTCCACAATTTGATGCAGGTTTTTTGAGAATTGTTAATAGCTATCATCTTCCAAAAGTTGGTAGATCTAGCTGTAAGGGCGTGCGAAAGAGGTGGTTTAATCGATTATGAGTTATTGAATTTATCTATGTGCCAGACCCCCAGTTATCGCACATCTCCAGTCTTGACACTTTATGTTACTATGCCATAGATAAAGACATTTGCAAAGTTTCAAGTCTCTAGTTTGAAAGGTGTGAAAAAAAAGCTAATGAGTGTTAGAACTCACGAGCGAATGTGAACACCTGTTTTTACCTGTTTGATTGCTATGTATTAGCATAATAAAGAAAAGAATAGTTAATTAAATTTAGTTATTTTTGCAATAATGCTTTACGTATTCTATGACCTTTTGATACCTGTCCTACCCCAGAAAGCGAATGCACTAGCAACTGATATGCACCTGGCCAACCAAGTATATTGAGCTAAAAACTAGGCTTCTGCAAACACTTGTCCACAAAACTATTTGTCTTCCCCCATAATTGCGCTTGAGTAAGAAAACAAGATATTGTCTTCTAAGGCAGTCAAATATCAGTTTTGCCATTGCTGATCATACATACTCTTCCCAATTTTTACCCTATGACACTTTCTAACAATCCTTGCCATACAGTTATGCAAAGATGTACACAACTTACGAAAGTGTATTCAGTAGTGCATTGGTACATATGTAAAAGGAAAAATATCAAAAATAACAAAAACCTCGGTAAGCAGGAACAGCTATAAATATTAGTATGTTTCAAACGCACTTGCATACAATATGAACCAACAACATTTTACCGTTCTTGCTGTCCGCTGACCCGCCGCCTCTCCTTTAATCGACGGGCCGCTGAACGCAAAGGGAAACTGAACAAAACAACAACGTGCTGGCTTGTCGTAGCTGAGACGCACGAATTGCACAAAGAAAAAATACTCCTTGAACCAACATTCAATGATTGTCATTGAAAACTTTAATATATGATTTTAATGCTAGAATATAAAAAAATATGTAGAATTGAAATTATATTTAAGAATCTCAAGATTTGCACAAAGTTCATATTAAGCTTATACTACCCTTCCAACTTGGACTGTATCAACCAGATTTTGGCAAATCTCTAAGGCTGGCCGCACACCGGAGCCGACAAAACATTTTTGTTTGGTCTTTGTCAGTCTGTCAAGAAAACATTTTTATTGGTATCGCTCACCAAAGCCAACATCTTACGACAAACATTTTGCTTTTATTGTTTTGTCGGCTTCGGAGTGCGATACAATCAAACACAATTTTAGTACTGCTCAAAATGTTAAGTAGTTCGGACGAAAAAATTATTCCAGCGCTGTATCAATACATAAACTTTTGTGAAGGTCACGAATCGACTAAAATATATTGGGTACAGCCCTACTGCAGAATTGTCGACCAACAGGCCAAGCAAGAAATGTAACGGTCGCACACGACAAATTTTAACCCTTTATGGTTGCAGCTAGCCAGCCGCTTGTCGTAAAATTGACTGGCCGCTGAGTGCTGCTGTGATCGTTTTGTCGGTCGCTGGGTCGTAAAGCACCGTTATTTTTTCTACATCAGACAAGAGGGGTAGCGACATAAATCCGACGACATATCTCCGCCGTGCCACAAACGACATATCTCCGCGCGGAGATATGTCGTTTCAAAACGTCATAGCTCCACGCGGATCTATGTCATTTTTTTCTTGGCGGAGATATGTCGTCTCAAAACGTCATATCACCGCGCAGAGATATGTCGTTTCAAGCGTCATACCTCCGCCGCTAAGTCGCTAGAAACGACATATGTCCGCGCAGCGATTTTAAGCAAGTAATGTCGATACAGCAACGAAAAATATAAATACCCAAAGAAAAGAAAACAAGTAAGAAGCCTTTCTTGGCATGCCGAACTTTATATACACATGAAAGCCCTTTTTTTTATAGTATACCTTTTAAACGATATATCTCTGCCAAGAAAAAAACGAAAAATCTGCGCCAGCAAAATGTACTAGGAGTATTTATGACGCTATGCTCAAATTTCGCATGTTAAATTCAATAACTCTTTTTACAGTATTTCTTTTTATAAAATGAATTTATTAAAAAATAAAAAATGGGTAACAGTTTTGTGCAATAGTCCAAATACACAGCAGTTTTCTTCAATTTTAAATTTAATATAAATAAAAATATTACGTATTGCCTCTTCCACTTCTTGGTTGCAGGTTGGACATTTTGGCTTGTTATTTTCTTCTGCTTGATTGAGGGCCACAATTTGATCCCAACATATGCCACAAATGTTTACGTGATTGCATGGGCGCAACAGAACAGACTTTGGGTTACATGGATTCATTTCAACCATTGATTGATCTGTTATCTGACTTAAATTTGACGCATTTGATGAAAGTGAAGAAGTGGAAGATTCCATATCAGATGACATTAAAGTTGAATTCCTTTCATTATCCACATCTTCAAGGAAGTCCTGCTTCGAAAAGCGGTCAGCCAATGATGTAGTGCATGTCAGAAATCCCTGTATATCTATTTCACCTCTATCAAAAAGATCCATTGCGTTCATAATTTTTTCGGAGCGATCCTGAGAACAAAAATAAATGAGTTAACATTTTATTTTAAATGATTTAATTAAAATTTATACAACTTACACGTAGGTTCTTCTTCTGTGGCTGATTTCCATTACCACCGTTTTGAAAGAGTAAAGCAAATTCACGACTTTTTTCATACTCTGCATCAATAAGACATTGGACAAACTTAAAAAAGTACCATTAGCTCGAATTTTATTTCCTAAATTCAAATTGTAAGCTTCCACTGAGCTTGTGGTTCTTGTTGACCGCTTAAACACGGATATGCTTTTGGGTCCCTCCTATAAAATAAGGGTTAAATATTAATAATAATAACTAAAATACAGCTTAATTATTTAACAACAAATAAAACTGACCTTTTTAATCCACTGTCTCCCAAAATATTTCAAAAACGACGAAAACAGCTTCTTGTCCATCTTAATCGCTTCAGATTTTAGAAGGATAAACCCTTCGATGATTTTACTTGCTGGTAACAGCGGTAAATGCAAAAATTTCATGAAAAGCATGTAAGCGTTTTTATTGCTTTTCAGCGCTTTCTCAAAACCTTGTGATTGCTTCGCATTTTTCTTGCACGCCTGTGTAAAATTAAACCAACAGGCGTAAAAACTCATGTTGGGATGCAGGCTTTTTAATGAGTTACGCATTGCCATTTCGTAGTCAGAAATAATTGAGGCTCCTTTGAGGTAGCAAATGTTCGCGTCTATGCAATTAAATAAGTGCTGGTAGCATAGCTCTGTTTTGCGTGACATCAAAACAAAAACAAAAGGGGTATTCTAAATATAAATTGTATTAGTTGTATAAAAAATGACATACCTTTTGCACGTATTTAATATAAATTATTAAAAGTTGCTTAAAATCTCCAAAAGGGCACACTTTAAATGTAGCATCGAATGAAAAGTGCCTATTATGCTCCGGGGTATTGGCTTTCATTAAGTCGATTACCTTCTCGGATGAAAATATGCAATAAGCAACCCAGCTCGATGCGTACACTTTTTTGTAGAACTGAATTGGAGTATTTCCCTGGGTCATTCCAAAAAGTTGCATTATATTGTCGTCTTGAAAAGCTTCCACAACATTCTCTGGAGAAGATGGAGACATTGGCAAAAAAGGCTGTCTCTTTCTTTGCAAAGTGCGTTTGACAGAGTCATAATTTATTTCTATCTCTGCTTCACCATTTGTTTTCCTTAGTAATTAAATAGAAAAATAATACATCAGTTTGTGTGAATTTCTTGTCTGCTCAAATGCATATAAATATGCACTTACATATGTATGTACATAAGTATGTAAGAATAAACTTATTTACATATATGTATGCATATCAGAGAACTGCAACGAGTGTCGAATTTTCAATCACACTCGAGTGTGAACTCGAACTCGTTCGTGATCAAACAATTTGGAGTGGTGAGCGTTCGGCACTCGTTTCAAACACGAACTCTGAGCGAACAATTGTTTCAATCACCACCGAACTTAGTATGATTAAAGCAGCTCGTAAATTTGTGCCAACAAACGGGCTGTGTTCGAGTTAGCTCATGACAACGAGACGCAAGTATGATGTGTACATAAACTGCAGCTTGTTCGTGCTAGTGATGGTAAAATATCGGTTTATGTTCTGCGTAGATGACTGTTAAAGTGTAAAAATTTGTTTATTTTTTTTTTGGTTTTAAAT